>CAUOFW020006447.1:260055-275356 GCA_963454935.2 Ilex paraguariensis
GACCCGGTGTGGTCAATAGTTATGCATATGTGGACCCGGTGTGGTCAATTGTAATATAATTGTACAGGTTGTGTTTTGGGTAGAGCTCCCCGTACAAAGGAGACTCTGCCCAAATTTTGTTAAAATATGAATGGTTGATGAATGAAACTTTCGTCGTGATGAATTTTACTTAATGCTCTCATACGGTAAATGGTTTTTAGAATGTAATGTCACCCACAGGGGTTTTTGGGGCGTTACACGACCTACAAATCAAACACAAGGTCCACCACAATCACAAAATCAGCAACATTATCAACCATACTAACCCCCACAAAGAAGAACTCTAGAAGATACTATGAATCAATTTATTCAATGTCAAATGAGTTTTAACACAAAAAAATCAAGCTTTTAATGATTTTAAAGCTCAAACTTCTTAGAGTATTGAAGATATCAAGAGTCATCTAGCTAAATTAACTCAATCCCTTAGTATGTCAGAAAATGAAAAATTTTCATCTTAGCCTAAACCTCCGCAAAGTAAAAATCAAGCTAATGTTGTATCCTCTGAACGTTCTCCAAGTCAAGTACAAGCAATCACAACGTTAAGAAGTGGTAAAATCATTGGTAAAACTATTAAACCTAAAATCCTTAAAAAATTACAGAAGTCAATTCCTGTTAATGAACCTTTTGAACCTGAACCTTCAGTCAAAAAGCAACCAAAAATAACAAAAAAAAAAAGAAAAGATCAACCATGTCCTATTCTGTTACCTTTTCCTCCAAGGGTCAGGAAACTTACATCTGAAAAAGATTAATCTGAAATTTTTGAGCTATTTAAACAAGTTAAGACTAATATTCCTTTGTTAGATGCAATTAAATGAGTTTCAGCTTACGCTAAGTTTTTAAAAGATCTTTGCACGATAAAAAGAAAAACTAATGTACTAAAGAAAGCATTTCTAACTGAATAAGTCAGTACTATAATACAACATAATACTCTTCTTAAGTACAAAGATCCAAGAAGTGCAACAGTCTCATGCATTATTGAGAATTTTTAAATTGAAGAAGCTATGCTAGATCTTGGAGCCAGTTGTAATTAATGTCATATTCAGTATATACACAATTAGGATTAAGTGAACTAAAACCCACCAGTGTTACACTATAATTAGCAAACTGATCAATAAAACTCCACAAGGAATCCAATATTAGTTTGAAAATATTACAGAGTATTGATTGAATTTAGTTGGGAAGTATAAATGGATTAGAAGGGTCATAAGTTGGACAATCGTTCAGGATGATATCTAGAGTTTGATATGAATCTCTATTGTTCCGTGAGATCTTTTAACGTTATTAGATATAATGGATGCTAGGAGAATATAGAGTTCTTTTTCTTGTCTCTTTAGTACATTATTAAGATAGGTTTGATTAATTATACTTGAGTATTGTTGGTATGGGTATGGAAGGTTCTAACTTGACAGGTAGCAGGGATAATTGGAAAGATGTAATTTGGGGAATCAATGATGATACCTATGCAGATTGGCTTTGACATGGATGTAGAAACCTTGTGTAATTTTTGAGNAAGATAGGGTTGATTAATTATACTTGAGTATTGTTGGTATGGGTATGGAAGGTTCTAAATTGACATTTAGTAGGGATAATTTGAAAGATGTAATTTGGGGAATCAATGATGATACCTATGCAGATTGGCTTTGACATGGATGTAGAAACCTTATGTAATTTTTGAGATAAATGACTATGGTTATTCTAGTAATTAGCAGATCGTTATTATTTTGGAAATTATGAATAAGGATTAAGATTGTGATGACTAATGTGGGAAAATTGAGGAACATTGGTTTAATCATTGGGAGTTTTGTTGTAGTTTTGATTATATCATAAGAAGCCTGGTGATAGGGAATTGAAAGATATTTTGAGATCCTTGATAGTCTATCTCCATATTTTGATATATTACAAGATATATATATTGTAATGGATTGTATCATAGAGATTCGAAAGTATAAGTATCGTGAAAAGAGTTGTAATGTTAATGAAAGCCAGTAAGAATTGATTACATGGTTATTAGTTCTACCTCAAGTTTAGAGATTGAGAATGAATACCTGGGAGATAGAAAATAATTGGCCTTAATCAATTTGATAAACATGTAGAGTTATTAAGAGTGATCTAAAAGTATGAATCTGGATACAAATGAGTTATGAAGGGGATGGTAAGGCTTCTTGAGTTGAGCTCAAGATTGGGACTGAAAGCAAATATGTTGGAGATATAACTTGACACTTAGCCTAATTATAATAGTTGGTCAATTACAAAAACCCCCTTTGAATGGATTTGATGGATCATTAGTGTACACATTTTGGAAGTTATAAATTGAAAAACAAGTATAGTTAGATTTCAATTGTACAATTTGGGTGGAATCTGACATATCTTCTAAAAAATTTAAAGACATATAGGAATTTCTATCGTTTGGCTAGTCTTGATTTCTGAATTGGTGGATTATAATTTATATCAGAGTGCACAGTGAACTACTTGAGTAATGACTACAATGGTGCAAGTAAGGAGTATGATGAGGAATTACAAATAGATGTGCAACATCAAAGTGGATTCTAGAATATTGACTTACGTAGGAGTGTGAAGTTGTGATTTGAAATTATTGTTAGGTTTCAAAGATTGTGAATTTCTCTTGGCTAGTGAGAGAAACAAAGTCATTAAGAATATTGTATCTACTCGGNGAAGCTATGATTTGAAATTATTGTTAGGTTTCAAAGATTGTGAAATTCTCTTGGCTAGTGAGAGAAACAAAGTGATTAAGAATATTGTATCTACTCAGGAATGGAGATGAATCTTACGGTGATATCATTAATAAATTTTGTATTACACCATGGTGGTAGTATAGGAAAGATGAACAATCCTAATAGCGAAATTGCATTTGAGTTATTTGGATATGCTTATGAATAAGCTACATGTAAGAAACAAATATGAGGTTTATTGAAATGGTTGGTGAAATTCAAAAGAGAAGTGATATTTGATGAGTACAAAATTAAGTATTATGATCAAGTAGTTATGCATGATGAGAAATTAGTTGGAACAATCGTATGCAATTATTGAGAATAAAGGTGGTAAATGAACTCTAGTGAAGGAATGTAATCTTGAGGACCTTAAGTAACTGCAATGACGTTATAAGTGGAAAGGATGGATATAAAATTTATAATATGATATTCTATTTTGATCTTGTATTTGATGCTTAAGGGAATAACATACGTTGAGAACCTATGGTAAATTAGAATTAGATAGACTAACTCGACGATTAAGTTTCGAGGACTAAACTTTCTTTAAGGGGGTTGGATTATAAACCCCCACATGTTTATATTAATATAATGATATAATTTTTTAGTAATTATGACGTAATAATGAACCACATAGATTATAATAATAGAAATAAATATTTGGGAGACAAATTGATTGTGAAGTTTAAGTTGAGAAGGTATTTAAGCTTGGAAGAGGTTGTTAGGTAAGTTCAAAACATTTTTAGGTCAAAATAAGATTTCCATTGAATCTGGAAGTTCGAGAAACCTTGGGAGAAGTAATATGGGGTGTATTAGAAGTTAAAAAGTGTTTTGGAGTAAAAGCACACTTTAGAGAGAATTTTGGTAAAAAGGATCTTGGACACTGCCTAGTGTTTTGATCATAACGTTTTATTCTGAAGTCCATTTGATCTGAAATTTTGACAGTGGATATTAGAACTCTAGGGCTACAAAAGTGTATTTCACGAAAATTTTCCAATTCAACCTCTAAATGGGCCAAAACTGCACTGAAAGTTGAAGCAAAAATCTGTCAGTCAAACCGTACCGGTACGCCCAACTGCAGAGGCTAAACAATACGGGTACTGCGTACCGGTACGCTTTATTTAAAGCTTGCCAAATAGTAAAAAAAATTGGGATTTTTATGTTTTAAAACACCATTCTAAGCCCCATTTGTCCCATTCTTTTATTCCACTCTCATCCCACACCTCTTAGAACCCTAGGAGAAGATAAAGAGAGAAAGAAAAGGGAGGAAGAAGGTCTTCAAAGCTTGGGCTTTTGATTTGAAATTCTTGATTTCAAGATTGGGGTTTTCTTCCATTCTTGTCCATTGATGCTAGGGCTAATATATATGTATGTTTTGACTCCTAATCTTATGTATTTGCTATGAGTTCTTTGTTTCTTGGTCTTCTTGCAATTGTTATCATGTTTTAAACAAAGTTAGGGTTGAATACCTATGAAATCTCTTTTTCTTGATTTAAAACTCTAGTTTTCAAGAGTGATGGATTTTTCTTTTGATTCTTCCTTGGTTCTTGATTTCAAAACCTTAGTGCTTTGTGTTGAGTACTAAAATGATATTGATGATGATCTCTTGCATTTTCTTCAATGTTCTATTGAAATGATACATGTGAAAATTTGGAGATGCTTGAAATTACTTGTGCTCTTGGAAATACCCATGGAATTGTTGGTATTGTATCTATTGTGTGGTTGTTTGGATAAATATGGGCTACGATTGACCGGGTATCATGGAGTGGGTAGACGTCTCCTTACTTCGTGCGGGTTTGGACATATCCTACCACTCGTAGTGGGGTTGGTGCCTTGCGAGGATCAAGCCACTATTAGCTCATGGGTGCCATGTCAGAGGATTAGTATACTAATGCTTGGGTTGGATTCGTCACCGCCATTGTGTTGGCACACGCCCTTCCCAAAGGTTGGATATCCTTGCGAGGATTTATGTTTGTGGATATGTGAGACATGATACTTTCAATAGTGACCATGCTAGATCTTACTTCATACCTGAGATACAAATACAGTGGTGGGTTATTGTTCATTGTACCAGAAATGGTTTCTACAAGAATCTTGGAAAGTATGGGATTCCGCAAGAACTTGAGAGAAACGGTTTATGGTGGAATGAATTATTAGTCGTATATTACAGTGGTGGGTTATTGTTCATTGTACCAGGAATGGTTTCTACAAGAATCTTGGGAAGTATGGGATTCCGCAAGAACTTGAGAGAAACGATTTATGGTGGAATAGATTATTAGTTGTATATTGGTTTCACTTATGCATTAAATTACTGTTGTTGCTTAAACTTGAGATCTGTTTAATTGTCCTTGTTTTATTTCAAAATTCATATCTATTATTTGTGAAAGGTGATTGACCATTTTTATATACTTTTTTAAACCTTATTCGAGTATGGGAGAAATGTTGCTATAGA
Source organism: Ilex paraguariensis (assembly GCA_963454935.2). Lineage (NCBI taxonomy): Eukaryota > Viridiplantae > Streptophyta > Magnoliopsida > Aquifoliales > Aquifoliaceae > Ilex > Ilex paraguariensis. The sequence continues at coordinate 265,273 of CAUOFW020006447.1, forward strand.
GCTTAGTGCTTACCTCCTACAAATAATATTTTTTAGATTATGTCCTAGAGGATGAGTTGGGAGTGGATGAACCAGCACATTGGGAGACTCCTATAGAAGGGAACGTGAATCCTGAGGTGGACGCTTAGAGAAACATTATCTTTGTTCTAGACTAGAAAATTCATTTTTGAAACATTGTGAAGTCTAGCTTTCTTTTGTAATTCCATTGCGTTATGATAGTTAAATTTTTGGGATGTAAATGCCATGGTTTGACATATGAATTTGGGTATTGTTGTAAATATTTTATGGAAGATGAATGAAGTCCCATTTATTTATAGATTATATTAGTACTCTCATGATATGAATGGTTTTAAATTGTAATGTCGTCCAAGGTGGTTTTTGGGGCGTTACAAAGTTGGTATTAGAGCTTAGGAATTAGGTCTTACATGAGAGCTGTAGGTTGTGGACTATCACTGGAATATTAGGTTTAGTTGAAGAAACTCTAGGGTTGAATTTGTTTGAAGTATATGTTTACAAGATAAGTGTGATTTTTTGCTTAATTAGGTTAGGGATTCATTATTTGTTAGAATTCATGGGTTAGCTAGCTTTGAGGAGTTGACAAAAATTTTGGGATGGATATTCTAGTTTTATATCGTGTCGTTTTGGACTATAGGAGACGGATGGTAATTTGGCTTTTGATTTGTAAATGATGCTAGGCATGGATCTTTATGCAAGTCATATTATCTATATTGGAGATGGGTATGAGATAGGATTTGTGACAAAAGACACCCAAACTCGAGTTAGACAAATATAATAGAACCATCTGTCAAACAAACTACCTTTCACTAATTTGATCATAATTCCTTGTTGGAAAATCCAAATGGTGCACCGTTTTTTTTTGTTAGAATTCTAACTCGTATATCTTTCCAATCATATAGGTCACACATGTTAGAAATACCTGAGTTAAATCAGTTTATTCTTTAAATTTGGTAAAAAATCTGCGCCGTGGTATTCCTTGGATAGCAAAATGTCATGCTTTGCTTCTTAAACTCTGAAGAACTTATCCTTAAGTAAGCTTCAGTCATTATTTAGGCTTTGATTTAAAGACACCCCCATGTTGATTGAAGTATTCTAATCACATTTAGTTTTTGAGAGAACAATCACTATAACATGTGTGTTATTTTTACTGAGTATATACCAGAGAAGGATTGACATCAAGACTACCATGAAAGATGGTAATATTTCTCAAGTGATTTTTGAAAATAAAGAAATCAATGTACACACACACACACACACAAAAGGTTTTATAAAAATATATGGATAGTGTTACAACTAATGTACGTTACTCTTATAGTGATCATAAAAAGAAGTATTTTGGCAAGAAAGAAGGAATATCGATTTAATTTTACTTGTGAAAAATATGAATTATGAACTCATAACTACTGAAGTTTGTAGGTAGCTTTACTGAAAACCTTCACGAGACAAAACTCGTCCACTAGGAATAACCTAGGAGTTTAAAGGCTTATTTCATATGCTAAATGCAATTGTGAAAAAATCTATGAAAATAATTTTACCTTTGTTTGTATTATATTTTTATTAATAACTTTTATAATTTACTAGGGACTAGTAAAGTTTGAGTTGGGGAGTGTGATTAACTCTAATTAGTTCATAAATTAGAATAATTAAATAAGTTAAATTGACAAGATAAAATAACTAAAAACTATTAATTAGGGTTAATAAGGGTTTGTGTAGGAATTAGAGTTTTATGTGTATTATGTTTAAAATTTTAGGGTTTAATGCAGAATTATTGCAAGATACATAGAACAAATTGTCAAAGCTTGAAAGGACAATGGATCAAAGTGTAATTGAAACAAAGAAGAGTCAGCACACCAAAAAGATAAAGATCCAGCAAGGCTCCACCGTCCGGATGGTGGAGGGGCATCCGGACAGCTACCCAAGTCAGCTCAAACTCATCTTGACACCTCTTGCTTCCTCCTCCTCTATATATAGGCATGAAATTCTTCATTTCAAGGCGGTCGGGCATACATAGAGGAGTCCAGAGAGAATTCCAAAAGAGAAAAAGAAAGCAAAAAAAGAAAGAGAAAAGAGAAATTGCAATCCAATCCGATCCGTCATACACTTCAGTCGAAACTCTGTATTTCTACGTTTCTGTTGTATCTTTCTATTCGGAAGTTGAATTGCCGCCACCTTTTTGTCTTGACTAATAATAAAGGTGGTTGTGTTTCAGTTGTTTCTTGTGAAAGAAGTTTTAGAGTTTGTATTTTAATTTCAGTTGTAATGAAAACTACCCGCACTCCGTGCTTGTTTGTAGCAATGGGGCCTGAGTAGTTACTTATATCTTCCAGTGAGAGGTAAACATATGTACAATTTTGGTTAACTACTGAAAATGCTGATGTTTTATTCATATATTTTTCTATATATGTATGTATATGCTTCATGCATGATACAATGATGTACGTAATTTCTATGCTGTGCCTGGAATTATGTCATCAGTGCATCATGAACCTGTCAGTTAAATATCTATGGTGTTCCTATTGGTATGGCTTGTCCTCCACCGGAACACTGAGGATGTTCTACTAATGCATGGTACAAAACCTAAATGATCCTCATGAATGGTTAGTCCTTCTGGATTATCAGGGTTTTTTAACTACTATATATAACTATCAGATTAATGACCTAAATGATCCTCATGAACGGCTTGTCCTTCTGAATTACTAAGATCATTTAACTGGTATACATGATAATATTGTCAGTTGAATATCTAAAGTATTCCTATCAGTATGGTTTGTCCTCCACCGGAATGTTGAGGAAGTTTAACTGGTATATATATATCACATATGACCTATTGAATAATTTAAGTATTCCTCATGAATGGTTTATCCTTCTGGTTCCCTCGAATTAATCAAATGGCACATTCATAACCAGCTAACCTAAGAAGTTGTTGTGTTATAACTTAATACCACTAGCTGACCTAAGAAGTTGCTGAGTTATGGTTTATTATGTACTCACTTACTATCATGGAAGTTTATTGCTATAAGATGGCATTTCCAGTACTTGACTAATATAACACATATGAGATCCTTAAACTGAAGGATACTTTTTATATTATTCTCTTAATCTTAATCTACCTGCAAATAAATGTTTAATTAGACTAGTAATCAATCTAAACTCACATCATAAGCTATCACATGCTGTCCTATTTGAAATAACAACTTCACTATTTTTATTGTATTTCCTAATTACAAACACTCTTCCTAGGATCGATACTTGGACTTAAAATTGAGAAAACTACAATTTGACCACTTATACTTGGGTGCATAATATAAATATTAGATCACGAAATAGGTGGAATCATTTGTCTCCCTAATCCTCAACTGATGGTAGCCAGTGTGAAGATCTATCTTGGAGTAGACTTGCACTCCCCTCAACTAATCAAACAGATCATCAATTCTTGACAAAGGATATCTATTCTTGATAGTAACCCGATTCAACTACTAGTAGTCTATGCACAACTAAAGGGTCTTGTCCTATTTCTTGGCAAACAATATCGGAGTGCCCCAAGGTGAAATGCTCCGTCTAATAAAGCCTCTATCCAATAACTCTTGCAATTGGACTTTGAGTTCTTGCAACTCCACTGGTGCCATCCGATGTGGACTCATAGAAATAGGAGATGTTCCGGGATGTAACTCAATGATAAGGTTGACATCTCTAAGTGGAGGTAATCCTGGTATTTTATCCAAAAAAAATGTCCTCAAACTCACAAACCACTTGAGGTAGACCCAACTCCTGTCTCGCCTCGTCCTCCTAGATAAGGCTAGCAAGCCAGTCCATCAACTTCCCGTGCCATTGGGAGTCATACATGGCTTGGGGTAAAGTTTCGTGCTTCTCCCCCTGAAACTTGAAACAAACACCATCCGGTGTGTAGGCAGTGACCTTCTTCCAATCACAGTCAATGACGACTCGATGTGCCGCCAACCAGTCCATCTCAAGGATGACATCGAACTCTGACATGTTAATGACCCTAAAGTCCACGATGAGTAGAACTCCCGAGATCTCTAACTTACAACCCCGACATATCTGGTCAACACACACCCTAGCTTCTAGGGGTTAATTCATAAACAATGGCTCTTCCAAGGTATCAACCTCTAAGCCCAAATCTCTTACACATGATGAAGAAATGAATGAATGCGATGCACCAGAGTCAAATAATACCCTAACTCATAAGGGAGAGAGACAAAATGTACCCTGAATGGCTGACTGATCCACTGGCTCAGTCTGAGGTGTGATGGCATAGACACGTTCTTGGGTCCCTGAAGTCCTAACCTGTGTGCCCTTTCCTTGGCCTCAACCCATGCCCTAGCCCTTCTGGCCTGACTTCAAAGTCCCTATTCAGAAAGTGTTAGGGGCCTGAGTGGCACCCTGGAACTGATACTAACTTCCCTGGCCCGTGGTGGGGTACGGAGGAACAAAGTATGTTTGTGGTTGCCCCATTGATGACTGGGACTGAGATGTCCTATAACCTTGGGATCCCTGTCTCTAGGGACAATCCTGCTTCATGTGACCCAGTTGGTTGTAATAAAAACATGTCCATGAGCCTACCTAGCTAGTAGCCTTGAAGTGTCTCCCGCCTTGGAAGGAATCCTTCGGGCCAAGAGTTAAAGTCGATCTATGTGACAAGGGCTACACCTACATACCAAAAAGGAAGGATTTCACTCAAGTTTCAAAAACAAGATTTTGGGAAAAGCTTGGGTTGTGTTCTTGGAGCCTTCTATGGTTGTATTACTCTTCAAGAGGTAGGATTTTTATCCTAACTAGATTTATTTTCTAACCTACGATGAATATATGAAATGGGTGGACTATTATGTGTATTTTAACACTTGCCTATTGTATTTGGTTTAATGAAAATTGGTAAACTCAATTCTAGTATGAATTGGTAATTAGAAATTACTAGTTCATGATTTTTTGAAAATTTTGATAATTGGGAGTGTGTAAATCACTTAATCTGATTTTTTTTTGAGTTATGTGATAAATTTGGGTACTTTATGTGATTACATGATTTGGTGCCTTAAAGGTGTTAGATAGAATGCCTATGTGAAATAAAGTTTGTTAATTGCATGAGATTATGTGATGACATAATTGAGAAAAATTGTTATTAAATGTAAATATTGATATATGCTCGTGATATATTAACATGATAAAGATTTATGAAAATTATATGCTTATGATATAATTAACCATGGTGCATGTTGAAATATGGTTGAGATTGTCAAATGACATTCATAGCATTTTGGACATAATATTGAAATATCAATTTTACATTAAATTGCATATGTACGGAGACATCGCNAAATGTGGTTGAGATTGTCAAATGACATTCATAGCATTTTGGACATAATATTGAAATATCAATTTTACATTAAATTGCATATGCACGGAGACATCACATTCTTGGGCACTGACATAAGTGTGGGTGTGGTTGCATGTCTTGATCAAACACTATTCTTGGTGAATGATTCATGGGCTTGGGATAGTTGGGATGAGGTTCGACTGAGTCAAATGGTTTGCATTAAAAACAGGTCGGGGTTAGCAAGAAGGGCTAGAAGACCCCTCGGGNTGGTGAATGATTCATGGGCTTGGGATAGTTGGGATGAGGTTCGACTGAGTCAAATGGTTTGCATTAAAAATAGGTCGGGGTTAGCAAGAAGGGCTAGAAGATCCCTTGAGTGCAAGACCCAGTGATTGGGATACACATTCCCTTGGTTCAGTCCATAAAGTGTATAGGTGTACGTGGAACCCTTGGTGGAAGTCCATGAATTCTGTGTGGGTTGGGTGACCCTTGGTGTAATACCATGAATACTCACCCCAAGAATGTCCCAAGATTTATAATGGTCATTTGATGTGCAACATAAATGACAGATTCATACACATTGGTATGACACGTGTTGTGGGAGTCGATGAAGGCTCATGTTGAGTTGCATGAGTGAGTCACATCTTATTTCATGACATGACATAGTGAATTCCTACATTGAGTTGCATATTCTTGATTGGAATGCTTTGTGGCTTGTTGAAATTGCATGTGACAATTCATATGCATCTAGGTTGGGGAGTGGCCTCTTTATGAGTTACCCTATTGAGCGTGACTCACCCTTTATGGGGACAACATTTCAGATGCAGAGTACACACCGGTGGAAGGCTCTCACTCGAGGCCTCAAGGATGAAGAGAAGCCAACTTGTGGCTTTTAATTCATGTTTTGTAAAACTATTGTGAGAAACTATGTTTTTGTAAAACATTTGCTAATTTAGTTTTTGGGCATGTAATGTATGAATTATTTTTAAAATAAAATTGCATGTTATTATATGAGTATGGATAAATAGACTTGGTGTGGTCAATGTTTATGGATAAATGGACCTGGTGTAGTCAATGTTTACTCATAAATGAACCTGGTGTGATAAATATTGTATAATTGCACATGTTGTATTTGGTAGAGCTCCTCGTACAAAGGAGACTTTGCTTGAATTTTGTTAAATTATGGGTCCTGATAAATAAGGCATAACGACATGATATTGAGTTATGCGGTATCCATGGGTATTCCGCAGGTCGATGGGTTAATCAACGGGTTGTCAAAGGACCCCCGATTTTTGGGGCATCACAAATCTAATACATTTAATCTAAAAAATAATCATTAAATTTAATAAAATAGTACCTTTGATGGTTAATCACTCCCCAAACTGAATATTATTAGTCCCTAGTAATAAAGNATTCAAGGCCACCTAACAAGACTTTCACCCTCCCTTGTTGCCTATAAATACCACCCCTTAGGACTTGTAAAGCATTCATCTTTTGGTAGTGAAAAACCCTCCAAAAGTATTATTGCTTTACTTATTGCTTATTGTTTTCTTTAAGTATTAATTTCTTTTATCGTATTATTGCTTTCTTTTACTGTGTTACTGCTTTCTTTTACTTCCATAGCTTGAGAATTCTTCTTCCCTTAGAGGAGTGAAACTCTTCCACTTTTCTAGAGCTTTACCCAAGCTATGAAGGGTGAAACATGATTCACTCATTCTTTGTCCAAGATCGGCTCCTTGTGTAAAGTGTTTTACCTTGTAACTCCTCTACTTGGAGGGATGAACATCACTCACTTTTCTAGCTTTAACAAAGCCATGAAGAGTGAGTAGTTTCTCATCCAATCTTTAGTAAGAGGTGGTTATCCGGAAGTTAAATTTATGCAATTCGTTTATGCTTAGCTTTAGTCTTTATTTTTTCATAATATCTTCTCATCATATTGTTGTCTTTATTTTAAGCATGAATAGCTAAATCTCTTAGTTGGCAAAACCAAGAGGAACCTCCACTTGGGTATACCATTTCAACTCATTCTCCTCCCCTCTTTTCAGAGTTCAATGGTTCGGTTTGACTGGGTTGAGGGTGGATAACTTGGTGAGTCTTTGGTATTCCGTAGGCCTAGTCACGACTTATGCTTAGATACACACCAATCTTACCCCTAGCTTCCCACGAATCAATCATTCATTCATGCTCTATTGGAGGAGGGTTTTGAGTTGAGACGATAGTCCTATTGGAGTGACCTCTTGGATTTGCCAACATTTGTTTCTCATTTTACTAGCATCAAAACAACTTCACCAAACAACTTCCAACAATCAAAGATTTTACACTTTCTTTCTCCCAAAATCACCTTCCCCTCGGTTTACTTCCTTCCCCGTGGAAACGACCTTGGAATAACACCAAGTAATACACGATCCGCGAAAGTCTCCTTGGGCTTGGGGAGGAGCACTTTTGTTCACACATACTCACATTTGACATTGCATTTATCCACCATTCCGTTGCCCTTTCTTTTGACATCATCCCTAGGAGAATGACACTCCCCTTCATTCATATACTATACATGCTAAAAGGTGATGTTTAGAGATTCGGAAACAACAAGGAATTTTGTCAAGCATTTTTGGCGCCGTTGCCGGGGAAGGCAAGTGTCAACCCAAGAAGGTGATTTCCGGATGATGGAGGTAAGTCTCATGATCTTCATCATGGGTTGAGGTACATTGTTCCGTGTACATAATCTTGTTTGTGTATGATTTTGTTTGTATATATTTTGTTTTATGTGGAGGCGGAACGACCAAAATCAACTTGTTAGACAAAACTTGGCCTCTACCATGAATATTGACCAAGAACAACCCGAGGATGCGGGTGACAATTTTGACAATATAGGTGCAAATACAAATGTCTAAAGGGGTGCAAATCCAAATTTCCAAAGGGCTGGGGGACCACAAGAACCCCAAATACCCAATCCGAGAATGAATTTTCCCCCTCCCATGAATGAGGAGAATAATTTTCNTCCAAAGGGGTGGGGGACCACAAGAACCCCAAATACCCAATCCGAGAATGAATTTTCCCCCTCCCATGAATGAGGAGAATAATTTTCAAATGGATCCTCCGGTGAGGTCAATGAGGGATTTCCTACAACCAACATGAAGCACCACACCATCATGCATCTTCCTTTCGGTCCAAGCCCATCTTTTCATAGTTAAGCCAGGGATGTTGCAACTAATTACCATGTTTAACGGACTTGAAACTCAGAGCCCCTATTCACACATAAGGGATTTCGATGAAATAGTTGCAACATTCCTCCCCAATCATGGGATGGAAGAGATAGCTAGAATAAAATTGTTTTCCTTTTCTCTGAAAGACAAGGCAAAAATGTGGCTTATTTCCTTAAGGCCTCGAACCATCACATCGTGGAGCCAAATGATTTTCGAGTTTTTGAACAAATTCTTTCCGGTGCATAAAACCACCACCCTAAAAAAATAAATTCAAAACTTTTCGGAAAAGCCCAATGAGCAATTTTATCAATCTTGGGAGAGGTACAAGGAATTGCTACAATCCCTTTCACATCATGGCTTTGAACCACGACAATTGGTGAGTGTCTTTTATGAATGAATCATTGTGGTGAGATTCTGGCAGAGTCTACAACAAGCGATGGGGATGGAGTTACACTTTAGTATGACTTTTCATCCCCAAATGGATGGCCAATCTAAGAGGGTGATACAAATTGTGGAGGATATGTTACGCGCTTGCGCGTTGGACTTTAAGGGGAGTTGGAGCGACCACCTACCGTTGGTGGAGTTTGCTTACAACAACAGCTATCAAGAAAGTATTGGGATGGCACCGTATGAAACATTGTATGGAAGACCATGCCGATCACCGACGTGTTGGTAAAAAGCCGGCGAGAGTAGTTTGTTTGGATCGGACATTGATCGAGAAACTATGGAGAAGATTCAACTCATCCGAGAGAGGCTACAGACGGTGCAAAGTAGACAGAAGAGCTATTCGGACCACATACGAAGACCCTTAGAATTCAAGGTGGGAGACTACCTATTTCTCAAGGTGTCACCCAAGAAAGGCGTGTTTCGATTCGGCAAGAAGGGGAGGTTAGCGCCAAGATATACCGGACCGTTTGAGGTAATCAAAGCAGTAGGCAAGGCAGCATATCAACTTCGACTACGAGCCCAGCTATTTGGAGTATATGATGTGTTCCACGTGTCCATGTTGAGAAGGTGTCACTCGGATGCAACTCCAGTCGTGAACTTAGAGGAGATTGAAATTCAAGACGGAGCAACCTATGAAGAACAACTGGTAGAAATTCTCGACTCCTAGGAAAAAGTGCTTCGCAACAAAGTTATCAGATTGGTGAAGGTTTTGTGGCAACACCATGGAGTGGAGGAAGCTACATGGGAACTGGAGCAAGAAATGCGGGAGAAGTATCCATATTTGTTCGCTACTTGAGATAAGTTTCGAGGATGAAACTTTCTTTAAAGAGGTGGATTGTAACATCCCGCATTTTATTTGATATATGTATATAGATATATAGTAAATAATTGTGGTAAAAAAATGTGGATGTATGTAGTGATGTGTGTTTGAATTTGGTAGATTGAAAAAGTAGAGATTTAAAATATTAGTGAAAATAATAGTTGAAATTTGGTTTTAATAAGTGAAAATATGAAATTTTAGGTCCTAGAACTTGTATTAAATAGGTTTGGTGTAGAAATATGTGTTGGAGAGGTTTGGGATGGATTT
>CAUOFW020006447.1:279083-291406 GCA_963454935.2 Ilex paraguariensis
GAGTCGTATACTGCTTGGGGTAAAGCATCGTGCTTATCCCCTTGAAACATGAAACAAACCCCATCCGGTGTGTAAGCAGTGATTCGCTTTCGATCACAATCAATGACGACTCGGTGTGCCGCCAACCAATCCATCCCAAGGATCACATCGAACTCCGACATGTCCATGACTCGAAGGTCCATAGTGAGTAGAATCCCTGAGATCTCCAACTCACACCCCCGACATATCTGATCAACCCTCACCCTAGCACCTAGGGGAGAACTCACATGCAATGGCTCTTTCAAGGTCTCAACCTCTAAGCCCAAGTCATCCACACAAGATGCAGCAATAAATGAATGAGATGCACCAGAATCAAATAACACTCTAGCCCATAAGCGGGAAAGTAGAAATGTACCCTGTATCACCGACGGATCTGTCGGCCTAGTCTGTGGCATCATGGCGTAGACATGCCCCGGAGTCCCTGAAGTCCCGGCTTGTGAGCCCTGGCCTCTTCCTCGACCTATTTCTTGGCCCATCTGGCCAGCTTGCGGTGTCCCTGCACGAGAAATAGTAGGGCCTTGTGCTGCACCCTGAAACTGGTACTGGCTGCCCTGACCCGTAGTAGGGTAGTGAGGAGCATACTGCGTCTGTGGTTGCCCCACTAAAGTCTGAGATTGGGATGACCCATGACCCTGGGATCCTTGCCTCTGAGGACAATCCCTCTTCATGTGACCCGGTTGGTGGCAATGATAGCAAGTCCTCTGGCCAACCTGGTAGGAAGGTCTCTGATTTCTCCCACCATGGGAGGATTGACTTTGCCCTTGGCCTTGATAACTGCGGCCCTGTACCTGAAATTCTTGTGGAGTAGAAGTCCTTTGCTTCTTCCTCGAGCTAAAAGAAGAGGATTGGCCTTCCTTCTTCTTGTCTTTTGCACTAGACTCCCGGATGCTCCTTGCGTCATTCACCTCTCTCTCAATGGCCAAAGCTGTGGTGACCATCAAGTCGAAGTCTTGTAGTAGAAGACCGACGATTTTACCCCGGATGGATAACTTCAGCCCATCCTCAAATTTTCTAACCTTGGCCATATCTGTGGCCACATATTGGTCAGCGAAACGTGCTAACTCAGTGAATTTAGCCACGTATTCCATCACTGACATCGTTCCTTGCCTCAGATCTAGGAACTCCCGGGCCTTTGCATGCCTCGCAGTCGCCGGGAAGTATTTCCCCATGAAAAGTTCCTGGAACTCTACCCATGTCATGGCCTCCAAGTTCTTGGAGTCTTTCACCCAATCCCACCATACTTGGGATTCCCCCTCCAACTGGAATGTAGCTAGAGTTATCCTGGTGGCGTCAGAGGTGATCTCCATTGCCCTCAAGATCTTGTCAACCTGCCGGAACCAATGATCAGCTACCATCGGGTCCGCCCCTCCCATAAAGATCGGCGGTTGATGTGCCTTGAACTTCTGGAGATGACTGGAGCCTCCTTGGCCCCCACTTGTACCCGTCTGTGCAATAGTAGCGGCCGTAGCACTAGCTTGTGCAATGGTAGCCGCCGCTGCACCAATAGCCTCCATGAAGGCTTGTTGGTCAAAGGCCGGTGGTGGTTGGTTGTTATTCTGCCTACCACCTCTGCCTCGGCCGCGTCCTCTTCCCCTTCCTCTATTTTCCATCTACACACATGTCAAATAGAAACAGAGCATTTACTTAGTATCCCAAGATAGAAGTCAAGTATTTAAACTTGGAGATTTTCCTCCTTGTTTCACTAGTAGTGCGTGTGCCACCTACTAATAAACATTTACACATAAAACTATACCATTCATTCCTTTTTTTTTTTAACCCAAGGTTATGTTTTCTAACCCTAATGTTTGTTTTTTTTTTCATGTGCCTTTTACCATGCATATCATTCACATAATCACCTAGCAAGTAATCATGTTTCACATAACACGGTGNGACCAAAGCTATGGTGACTATCAAGTCGAAGTCTTGTAGTAGAAGACTGACGATTTTACCCCGGATGGATAACTTCAGCCCATCCTCAAATTTTCTAACCTTGGCCATATCTGTGGCCACATATTGGTCAGCGAAACGTGCTAACTCAGTGAATTTAGCCACATATTCCATCACTGACATCGTTCCTTGCCTCAGATCTAGGAACTCCCGGGCCTTTGCATGCCTCGCAGTCGCCGGGAAGTATTTCCCCATGAAAAGTTCCTGGAACTCTACCCATGTCATGGCCTCCAAGTTCTTGGAGTCTTTCACCCAATCCCACCATACTTGGGATTCCCCCTCCAACTGGAATGTAGCTAGAGTTATCCTGGTGGCGTCAGAGGTGATCTCCATTGCCCTCAAGATCTTGTCAACCTGCCGGAACCAATGATCAGCTACCATCGGGTCCGCCCCTCCCATAAAGATCGGCGGTTGATGTGCCTTGAACTTCTGGAGATGACTGGAGCCTCCTTGGCCCCCACTTGTACCCGTCTGTGCAATAGTAGCGGCCGTAGCACTAGCTTGTGCAATGGTAGCCGCCGCTGCACCAATAGCCTCCATGAAGGCTTGTTGGTCAAAGGCCGGTGGTGGTTGGTTGTTATTCTGCCTACCACCTCTGCCTCGGCCGCGTCCTCTTCCCCTTCCTCTATTTTCCATCTACACACATGTCAAATAGAAACAGAGCATTTACTTAGTATCCCAAGATAGAAGTCAAGTATTTAAACTTGAAGATTTTCCTCCTTGTTTCACTAGTAGTGCGTGTGCCACCTACTAGTAGACATTTACACATAAAACTATACCATTCATTCCTTTTTTTTTTTAACCCAAGGTTATGTTTTCTAACCCTAATGTTTGTTTTTTTTTTCATGTGCCTTTTACCATGCATATCATTCACATAATCACCTAGCAAGTAATCATGTTTCACATAACACGGTGCACAAAACATGTAACAATTTAAGCACATAAAATGAGATGCACAATGCATGCAATGGTCTAGTCCAAATGCCTAACAAGCCTTACGTAAATCGTATAACCTAGGCTCTAATACCAAGCTATGACACCCCAAATTCATAGGGTCCGTTAATTTTTCATCAACCCACGGAATGCCCGTGGATACCGTATAACTCGATNTATCTAGGAACTCCAGGGCCTTTGCATGCCTCGCAGTCGCCGGGAAGTATTTTCCCATGAAAAGTTCCTGGANACTACTCATCATCTAAAATGCATATGGAATGTATAAATGCAACATTCCACAACAAGTATTCCCTCCAACAATAACATATAATACAATGTTGGAAAATCATGATGTCATGCCAAGTAATGAGATGAAACTCACCCATGCATGCTATCCCGAGCCCACACCGACTCCCACAACACAATGCGACACTTACGTGTAAAACAAACGTCTTTGATGAAACACATCCAAAGATCATTTTGAAATCAACCATATGTCATAAAACTAATTCATTCTTGGATGTTTCCCATCAAATGAATAATTTATATATCAAAATCATGTGCCTTTATGGGGTATCGGATTCAGGAATCGCACCTCCGGCTCCGTACGCCGTTACACTTTTCTGGAATTTCACCGCCGGTAAGTGTATGAACCAAGTGGTCGGGTTTTTCACCCGAGGGAGTGTCTAGCCCTACTTGCTATACCCGACACAAGTTTTCTTATGCATGTCACCGTGCGACTCCGTAGGACATTCCATCCCACTTTCCCGAGCCTACCATCAAGAACCAATGTTGGTGTTGATCACCCCATGCAACCCTACACCCACACTCATGCATGTAGCCCATGAATGTGATGTTAATTCCATGTCCATATTGCAATGCATGCCAAATGACAATTTTTAAATATCATTGTATACCATGACAATTAATATCATTTGCATATAATCACATAACCATTTCAAGTTCAATATATCCAAGAGCATATATCAACACTCCATCAACATGATAACACATAATACATGCTAATATTACATTTCATTCACAAGGCATAATATAAAACACAAAGCATGCCCACATGATCCCAATTTTCAAGGGATTACATAAATACTTCCATATACCAAAATCAAGCCAAGATTTTATATGGATCATTCAAACAAAATAAAAATCAGAATATATGATTTTTATATAATCAATTATCTAAACATTCAAGAAATCACAAACTAGCACTTTCTAACTACCAATTCACACTAAAATTGATCCTACCCATTTCCATAGCACCAATCATAATGGAAAAAAATTAGAAATATACAAAACAGCCCACATGAACCCTATGGACACCTTATGTTAGAAATAGGTCTGAGTAGGAGGAACCCTACCTCTTGAAGCGTAAAGAATTTGTAGGAAGCCTCAAGAACAAGATTGAAGCTCAAAGCTTAGATTTATCCAAAATTCTCCCTTTGAATCTTCGGTGAAAATCTTTATTTTTGGTACCCACGCGTAACTCTCGTCGCGTAGATCAACTTTAATTCTTGGCCCGACGAATTCCGACCGACGGAACTCCGAGAATCGGCGAAAGAAAGCTTGAAGAATTTTATTTTTTCTCCTTAGCTCTTTGGTTTGATCCAGCCGGCAGCAAATGAAGAAAATGAAGAGCAAATATCTGATTTGCTCACTTTTATACCTTCTAAANTAGACGGTCAAATGAAGAGAAAATATCTGATTTTTCAGATATTTGCTCACTTTTATACTTTCTAAACACTTGGCCCTCGTCGCGCCAAGTGTCGTCCTTTGTCCGGGTCCGTTTTCATCCCGAAACGATTAAATTTCATACCGATTTAAGCTCAAAATATTTTATATGTACTTTATTTAAAATATTTTTTAAATTGTAAAATTTTTATAAAAAGTTCGTTTTTAGGGGTCATGGAACACCCATCACCTCGAAAAATGTGAAAAATCTGACTATCTCAGAATTCGACGAAATTTGTCTGGGTAACTAGATTTCGTGAGACGAATCCAATGGTGAGGTCCGTTTCATCATCCGAGGTCTATAAAAATACCAGTTTTTTTTTTTTTTNATCTGACTATCTCAGAATTCGACGAAATTTGTCTGGGTAACTAGATTTCGTGACACGAATCCAACGGTGAGATCCGTTTCATCATCCGAGGTCTATAAAAATACCATTTTTTTTAACCCGCACTATAATGACAATTTACCATTTTACCATTTTTTTTTTCAGAAAAAGTTAAAATTTTTCCCGNTCGACGAAATTTGTCTGGGTAACTAGATTTCGTGACACGAATCCAACGGTGAGATCCGTTTCATCATCCAAGGTCTATAAAAATACCATTTTTTTTAACCCGCACTATAATGACAATTTACCATTTTACCATTTTTTTTTTCAGAAAAAGTTAAAATTTTTCCCGAGTTTCACAACGAAGCTTTGCATTATATAATAGCAATTTTTGAGATGGTTCAAAAGATTTTCACATAATATTTTTATCATGAAAAATTTTTGTTCTTGATTTTGCAATCTTTGCATTTTCATAAGCTTCAATTCTTAATTCCTCCAGCTTTGCCCATATCAAAATTCATCATTTTGATTGCCCAATATGCTCAATGTTCTAATTCTACAGGTAAATGACATGGTTTTTCATATACTAACCAATAAGGAGACATTCTTAAAATAGTTTTATATGCATTACGGTAAGCCCAAAGTGCATCAGTTAATCTTAAAGAATAATCTTTATGATCTGGATTTACTATTTTTTCTGAGATATATTTCATTTACTATCTTTATGATCTAGATTTACTATTTAATATTTTCTTTTAAAAATTTGATCACTGTTCTATGATCATTATTTTGATATGGAATTGTCTCTACCCATTTAGACACATAGTTGACTACAACTAGAATATACAGATATCCAAAAGATAGGAAAATGAACCCATAAAATTGATGTCTCAATAATAAAAAATGTCAATGATTAAAATCGGGTTCAAAGACATCATATTTCTTTTTGTGAAATATTTCTCATTCTTTGACATCTGTCACAATTTAAACAAAAGATATAAACATCTTTAAAAAGAGTTGACCAATAAAATCCACACTGCAGAAGTTTAGCAACGGTTTTCTTTGAAGCAAAATGACCTACACAAGCTTCGGAGTGACAAAACNCACTGCAGAAGTTTAGCAACGGTTTTCTTTGAAGCAAAATGACCTACACAAGCTTCGGAGTGACAAAACTGAATTACCTGACTTATTATATGATTAGGTACACAACGCCTTATTATTTGATCTTTACAATATTTAAACAGATAAAAATTTTCCCAGAAAAAGTTGCGTAATTCACTTAAAAACTTATTTCTATCAGACCAGGTATAATTAGAAGGAATAGTGCTGGTGGCTAAATAATTAGCTATATCTGCATACCACAGTACTTCTGTTACTGTTAATATTTGTTCATTTGGAAAGATCTCTCTAATTGGAGTTGATTCTTTTTTTATTTCATAAGTTAGCCTTCACAAGTGATCTGCTACCACATTCTCTACTCCTTTCTTATCTTTGATGATTAAATCAAATTCTTGTAGTAACAATANCTCTACTCCTTTCTTATCTTTGATGATTAAATCAAATTCTTGTAGTAACAATATCTAACCTAAGAGACGTGGTTTAATATCTTTCTTAGTAAGTAAGTATTTTAAAGCTGCATGATCTATGAATACAACAATTGATGATCCAACCAAGTATGAACATAATTTATTTAATGAAAATACAATAGCAATTAGTTCTTTTTCTGTAGTTGAATAATTCATTTGCGCATTATTTAGAGTTTTACTTGCTTAGTAAATAACATATGGTTTTTTATCATTTCTTTGCCCTAATACAGCTCCTACTGCATAATCACTTTCATCACACATTACTTCAAAAGGTAATGACCACTAAGGAGGTTGCATGATATGTGCAGAAATAAACATGTTTTTAAATTTATCAAATGCTAATTGACATGTATTATTTCTTTCAAATAATGTATCCTGACATAAAAGATTACATATAGGCTTAGATATTGAACTAAATTTTTTTATAAATCTTTTGTAAAATTTCGCATGACCTAAAAATGAGCGAATATCTTTTACTATTTCTGGTGAAGGCAGATTAGATGCCTGATCAATTTTTGATTTATCAACTTCGATTCCTTTTTTTGACACTACATGACCTAAAACAATACTTTGTGTACGTAAAGCCCCACATGTTTATATTAATATAATGATATAACTTTTTTAGTAATTCTAATATATGTAATGACGTAAGAATGAACCACATAGATTATACAGTAGAAATAAATATTGGGAGACAAATTGATTGTGAAGTTAAAGTTACGGAGGTATTTAAGCTTGGAAGAGGTTCTTAGGTATGTTCAAAACATTTTTAGGTCAAAATAAGATTTTCATTGAATCCTAAAGGTAGAGAAACCTTAGAAGAAGTAATATGAGGTGTATTAGAAGTTAGAAAGTGTTCCGGAGTTAAAGCACACTTTAGAGAGAATTTGGGTAAAAAGGATCTTGGACACTGCCTAGTATTTTGATCATATCTTTTCAATCTGAAGGTCATTTGATCTCAAATTTTGACAGTAGATAGTAGACTTCCAGGGCTACAAAACTGTATTTCAAGAAAATTTTCCAATTCGACCTATAAATGGGCCAAAACTGCACTGGAAGTTGAAACAAAAAGCTGTCAGTGAAACCGAACCGGTACGCAGTACCGGTATTGCTTTATTTAAAGCTTGCCGAACAGTAAAAAAATCAGGATTTTTATGTTTTAAAACACCATTCTAAGCCCCATTTGTCCCATTCTTTCACCACTCTCACCCTATGTTACACCCCAAAATCTGGGGTCCGTTGATTACCCATCAATTCGCAGAATACCCGTGGATATGGAGTAACTCGATATCAAAATAAAAATCAGAATATATGATTTTTACATAACCAATTATCGAAACATTCTAGAAATCACAAACTAGCACTTTCTAACTACCAATTCACACTAGAATTGATCCTACCCATTTCCATAACACCAACCATAATGGAAAAATGTTGAAAATACCCAAAACAGCCCACATAAACCCTATGGACACCTTAGGTTAGAAATAGGTCAGAGTAGGAGGAACTCTATCTCTTGAAGCGTAAAGAATTTGTAGGAAGCCTCAAGAATAAGATTCAAGCCCAAAGCTTAGATTTCTAAAAAATTCTCCATTTGGATCTTCAGTGAAAATCTTTGTTTTTGGTACCCACGGGTAGCCCTCGTCTCGTAGATCGACTTTAATTCTTGGCCTGACGAATTCCGATCGACAGAACTCCGAGAATCGGCAGAAGAAAGCTTGAAGAATTATTATTTTTTCCTCTTTGCTCTTGGGTCTGATCCAGACGGCCAATTGAAGTGAAAATATTTGATTTTTCAGATATTTGCCCATATTTATATTTTTTAAAGACTTGACCCTCGTCGCGTCAAGTGTCCTCCTATATTTGGGTCAGTTTTCGCCCCGAAATGATTAAATTTCGTACCGATTTAAGCTAAAAATATTTTATATGAACTTTATTTAAAATATTTTTTAAATTTCAAAATTTTTATAAAAATTTCGTTTTTGGGGGTCACCGCGCCCATCCATCGCCTCAAAAAATGTAAAAAATTCGACTGTCTCGGAATTCGATGAAAATTGACAGGGTAACTAGATTTCATGAGACAAATTCAACGGTGAGGTTCGTTTCAGCACCCGAGGTCTAGAAAAATACCAGTTTTCAACCCGCAGTATAATGAAAAATTACTATTTTGCCTTTTTTTCAGAAAAAGTTCAAATTTTTCCAGAGTTTCACATTCTTCCCCCCTTGAAAGAATTTCGTCCCCGAAATTTACATACACATGCACATACAATCACATGCATATGCAACAGTGAAATAATACTAAATGACCATAAGAATATACCTTCATCCTCGAACAAGAAAGGGTAATTGGTACGGATAGTGTTACCGTGCTCCCATGTCGCCTTCTCCACTCCTTGGTGCTGCCACAACACTTTCATTAGCCGTACGGTCTTGCATCGTGAAACCTGTTCCTAGTTATCCATGATGCGCATCGGTCCCTCCTCGAAGGTCCCATCAGCGTCAACAACAAGCTCTCCCCAATCCACAACATGAGTCGGATCCGGGGTGTATTTTCAGAACATAGAGACATGAAAAACCACATGGACACTGGATAAATTTGGCGGTAATGCCAACTGATAAGCCACTAAACCCACCCTCTCGAGTACAATGAAGCGTAAAACCTTTCCCTGCTTACCAAACCCGACCACTCATCTCCTAGGCATCATCTTCAAGAAGACATGATCTCCCACCTCAAACTCTAGAGGTCGCCGCCATCTGTCGGCTCTGAGTTGTGAGAAGACACTTCCATATCAAGTCCACCTTCTCAGAGGTGTCCCTAACCAAATTCGGACCCAGAGATGATCTCTCTCCCACCTCCGTCCAACAAACTGGAGAATGACATGACCTCCCATATAATGCCTCATAGGGTGCCATCTGTATGCTTGCCTGGTAACTGTTATTGTATGCGAACTCCACCAAGGGTAAGTGATCTTCCCAACTACCCTTGAGATCTAGGACGCATGCCCGTAGCATGTCCTCTAAAATCTGGATAGTCCTCTCAAACTAACCGTCCGCCTGGGGATGAAAAGCAGTGCTCATCATTAACTGTGTCCCCATGGCTCACTAGAAATTCTCCCAAAAATGAGTCGTAAACCTGGGATCCCGGTCCGATACAATAGATGCGGGCACTCCATGTAGCTAGAAAATCTCCCGTATATATAACCCGCAGAATTCCTCCAGTGTGAAGGTCATCCACACCGCTAAAAAGTGTGCCGACTTAGTAAGCCGGTCCACTACCNAATGAGTCGTAAACCTGGGATCCCGGTCCGATACAATAGATACGGGCACTCCATGTAGCTAGAAAATCTCCCGTATATACAACCCGCAGAATTCCTCCAGTGTGAAGGTCATCCACACCGCTAAAAAGTGTGCCGACTTAGTAAGCCGGTCCACTACCACCCACACCTCATCATGACCCCGTGAAGTCCGTGGCAAGTGAGTCACAAAATCCATCGTGACATGTTCCCAGTTCCACTCAGCTACCTCCAAAGGCTGGAGTAATCCCGCTGGTCTCTGGTGCTCAACCTTAACTTGCTGACACGTGACATATCGACTAACAAAATTTCCAATATCTTTCTTCATTCCGCTCCAATAATATTGGCGACGAAGATCATGGTACATCTTCGTGCCACCTGGATGCATAGGAAAACGGGAACAATGGAACTCTCTAAGAATCTCTTCTCTCAGCTCCACTGAGTAGGGAACCACAATTCTTCCCCTAAACCGAAGACTACCATCCGAGTGAATGGCCCAACCCTCGTCACCTATACCTAATCGTACTCGGTCCCTGATGGATGATAACTCTGTATCCAGTCTCTGGGACTCAATCACTTTGCTCAGTAGGGAAGGTCTAGCCACCAAACTGCCCAAAGTACCTTAAGTCTGATCTCCATAGTGTAGCATGAACTGTCCCACAGTCTCGAGCATTTGCCACTCCTGGGAAGCTACACTAGCTAAAACTCCCCATCACTTTCGGCTAAGTGCATCAGCGACCACATTTGCCTTAGCAGGATGGTAATACAAAGTGAAGTCATAGTTCTCTAAATACTCCATCCACCGGCGTTGCCTCATATTGAGGTCCCATTGTGTGAAAATATACTTTAGACTCTTGTGGTCCGAAAACACTTCAAACTGCTCACTATACAAGTAGTGGCGCTAAGCCTTCAAGTCAAAGACAATAGCCGCCAATTCCATGTCATGAGTAGGATAATTCTGCTCGTAATTCTTCAACTGCCGTGAACCATAAGCTATTACCCTTTTGGACTGTATCAAAACACATCCCAGCCTGTCCTTCGAGGCATCACAATAGACCGTGTACCTCTGTCCCCGTTTCGGGACTATCAAGATCAGAGCTGAAGTAAGCCTTCATTTCAACTCCTAGAATGCCTTTTCACAAGCTTTATTCCACTCAAACTTGACCTCTTTCCGAGTCAACTTAGTCATAGGCACATCAAATCGGGAGAAGTCCTCAATAAACCTCCTGTAGTACCCTGCCAATCCCAAAAAATTGCATTTCTCGAAGATTGACTTCAACCTCTCTCAATTCATAACCGCCTTAACCTTTTCTAGGTCCACGGATACACCCGAAGCCAACACCACGTGTCCCAAAAATTTCACCTCAGTAAGCCAGAATTCACACTTGCTGAAGTTGGCGTACAATTGAGAATCTCTCAATTTCTGGAGAACAATTCTCAAATGACCCTCATACTCCTCCTCAGACTTGGAGTAGATCAAGATGTCATCAACGAAGACCACGACAAACTGATCTAAATAGGGTTGGAATATCCTATGCATGAGATCCATGAATGCTGTTGGGGTATTTGTCAACCCAAATGGCATTATTGTGAACTCGAAATGCCCATACCATATTCTGAATGTCATCTTAGGGATGTCTACCTCCTTAACCCTTAACTAATGGTTACCGGTACAGAGATCTATCTTAGAGTAGACCCGTGCCCCTCTCAGCTAATCAAACAAGTCATCAATCCTCGAAAAAGGGTACCTATTCTTGATAGTAACCCTATTTAATAGTCGATAGTCTACGCACAATTGAAGGGTTTTATCCTTCTTCTTGGCAAACAACACCGGAGTGCCCCAAGGTGAAGTGCTCGGTCTAATGAAGCCCTTGTCCAATAATTATTACAATTGGACCTTGAGTTCTTGCAACTTAGCTGGTGCCATCCTGTGTGGAGTTATAGAGATAGGCGATGTATCGAGATGCAAGTCATTGGTGAAGTCTACATCCCTATATGGAGGTAATCCTGGTAGCTCATCCGAAAAAACATCCTCATACTCACATACAACTCGAGGAAGGCCCAACTCCTGTCTCGCTTCATGCTCCAAGGTAAGACTTGTAAGCCAACCATAAACTGTCCGTGCCATCTAGAGTTGTACACGGCCTGAGGTAAAGCATCACGCTTTTCCCCCTAGACTTGAAACAAATACCCTCTAGCATATAAGCAGTGACCCTCTTTCGATCATAACCAATAACTACCCGATGTGCCGCCAAGCAATCCATACCAAGGATAACATCAAACTCGGACATGTTCATAACCCTAAGGTCCATGGTGAGTAGAATCCCCGAGATCTCTAACTCATAACCCAGACATATCTGATTAATTCTCACCCTAGCTCCTTGGGGAGAACTCACATGCAATGGCTCTTCCAAGGTCTCAACCTCTAAGCCCAAGTCTTTCACACAAGATGC
>CAUOFW020006447.1:308094-324650 GCA_963454935.2 Ilex paraguariensis
CATTCTTGGGCACTGACATAAGTGTGGGTGTGGTTGCATGTCTTGATCAAACACTATTCTTGGTGAATGATTCATGGGCTTGGGATAGTTGGGATGAGGTTCGACTGAGTCAAATGGTTTGCATTAAAAACAGGTCGGGGTTAGCAAGAAGGGCTAGAAGACCCCTCGGGTGCAAGACCCAGTGATTGGGATACACATTCCCTTGGTTCAGTCCATAAAGTGTATAGGTGTACGTGGAACCCTTGGTGGAAGTCCATGAATTCTGTGTGGGTTGGGTGACCCTTGGTGTAAGACCATGAATACCCACCCCAAGAATGTCCCAAGATTTATAATGGTCATTTGATGTGCAACATAAATGACAGATTCATACACATTGGTATGACACGTGTTGTGGGAGTCGATGAAGGCTCATGTTGAGTTGCATGAGTGAGTCACATCTTATTTCATGACATGACATAGTGAATTCCTACATTGAGTTGCATATTCTTGATTGGAATGCTTTGTGGCTTGTTGAAATTGCATGTGACAATTCATATGCATCTAGGTTGGGGAGTGACCTCTTTAGGAGTTACCTTATTGAGCGTGGCTCACCCTTTATGGGGACAACATTTCAGATGCAGAGTACACACCAGTGGAAGGCTCTCACTCGGGGCCTCAAGGATGAAGAGAAGCCAACTTGTGGCTTTTAATTCATGTTTTGTAAAACTATTGTGAGAAACTATGTTTTTGTAAAACATTCGCTAATTTAGTTTTTGGGCATGTAATGTATGGATTATTTTTAAAATAAAATTGCATGTTATTATATGAGTATGAATAAATAGACTTGGTGTGGTCAATGTTTATGGATAAATGGACCTGGTGTAGTCAATGTTTATTCATAAATGAACCTGGTGTGATAAATATTGTATAATTGCACATGTTGTATTTGGTAGAGCTCCTCGTACAAAGGAGACTTTGCCTGAATTTTGTTAAATTATGGGTCCTGGTAAATAAGGCATAACGACATGATATTGTGTTATGCGGTATCCATGGGTATTCCGCAGGTCGATGGGTTAATCAACGGGTTGTCAAAGGACCCCCGATTTTTGGGGCATCACAAATCTAATACATTTAATCTCAAAAATAATCATTAAATTTAATAAAATAGTACCTTTGATGGTTAATCACTCCCCAAACTGAATATTATTAGTCCCTAGTAATAAAGGATAGGAAATTACGGCTATGATTTCTAGGCGGATCGGAGGTCATTATATAACCACGTACTTAAGGGTATCAATATTGGTTTGAAAGTGTTAGGGTGGGTGGCTACTAATGCTTGGGGTAGAATTAAAAGTAAAATGGTAACCCAAGTTTGGTACATCTGGGTTGCTTGAATTTTTTAAAAAGGCATAAGCAGAAGACTGATTGAGGACGATGTGATTAGGCAATTTTATTATTGATTAACCCTAATTAATAAGTCAATTGTATTAGTTAAACAAAGTTAAACTAGTCAAAATAAGTCAAATTAGAGTTAGTGTGTGAATAAAGGATAATGCATTAATTGTTGTTCTTTTTAGGGTTTTGTGCGTCAAAGCTACAAACTAATGGGGAGCCAATTGCATTAAAGCTATAAACTACTGGGGTGCCAATTATCAAAGCTCAAAACAAAGGGGGATCAAAGAATTCAAGGCCACCAAACAAGACTTTCATGTAATTCAAGGTCACCAAACAAGACGTTCATGTAATTCAAGGCCACCAACCAAGACTTCGATGTAATTCAAAGCCACCAAACAAGACTTTCACCCTCCCTTGTTGTCTATAAATACTACCCCTTAGGACTTGTAAAGCATTCATCTTTTGGTAGTGAAAAACTCTCCAAAAGTATTATTGCTTTACTTATTCCTTATTGCTTTCTTTAAGTATTAATTTCTTTTATTGTATTATTGCTTTCTTTTACCGTGTTACTGCTTTCTTTTACTTCCATAGCTTGAGAATCCTTCTTCCCATAGAGGAGTGAAACTCTTCCACTTTTCTAGAGCTTTACCCAAGCTATGAAGGGTGGAACATGATTCACTCATTCTTTGTCCAAGATCGGCTCCTTGTGTAAAGTGTTTTACCTTGTAACTCCTCTACTTGGAGGGATGAACATCACTCACTTTTCTAGCTTTAACAAAGCCATTAAGAGTGAGTAGTTTCTCATCCAATCTTTAGTAAGAGTNTTTAACAAAGCCATGAAGAGTGAGTAGTTTCTCATCCAATCTTTAGTAAGAGTTGATCATCTGAAAGTTATATTTATGCATTTCGTTTATGCTTAACGCTAGTCTTTATTTCTTCATAATATCTTCTCATCAGATTGTTGTCTTTATTTTAAGCATGAATAGCTAAATCTTTTAGTTGGTAAAACCAAGAAGAACCTCAACTTGGGTATAACATTTCAACTCATTCTCCTTCCCTCTTTCAGAGTTCAATGGTTCGGTTTGACTGGGTTAAGGGTGGATAACTNGGTTTGACTGGGTTGAGGGTGGATAACTTGGTGAGTCTTTGATATTCCGTAGGCCTAGTCACGGTTTATGCTTAGATACTCACCAATCTTACCCCTAGCTTCCCACGAATCAATCGTTCATTCATGCTCTATTGGAGGAGGGTTTCGAGTTGAGACGGTATTCCTATTGGAGTGACCTCTTGGATTTGCCAACATTTGTTTCTCATTTTACTAGCATCAAAACAACTTCACCAAACAACTTCCAACAATCAAAGATTTTACACTTTCTTTCTCCCAAAATCACCTTCCCCTCGATTTACTTCCTTCCCCGTGGAAACGACCTTGGAATACCACCAAGTAATACACGATCCGCGAAAGTCTCCTTGGGCTTGGGGAGGAGCACTTTTGTTCACACATACTCATATTTGACATTTCATTTATCCACCATTCCGTTTCCCTTTCTTTTGACATCATCCCTAGGAGAGTGACACTCCCCTTCATTCATATACTATACATGCTAAAAGGTGATGTTTAGAGATTAGGAAACAACAAGGAATTTTGTCAAGCATTTTTGGCGCCATTGCCGGGGAAGGCAAGTGTCAACCCAAGAAGGTGATTTCCGGACGATGGAGGTAAGTCTCATGATCTTTATCATGGGTTGAGGTACATTGTTCCATGTACATAATCTTGTTTGTGTATAATTTTGTTTGTATATATGTTGTTTTATGTGGAGACGGAACGACCAAAATCAACTTGTTAGACAAAACTTGGCCTCTACCATGAATATTGACCAAGAACAACCCGAGGATGCGGGTGACAATTTTGACAATATAGGTGCAAATACAAATGTCTAAAGGGGTGCAAATCCAAATTTCCAAAGGGCTGGGTGACCACAAGAACCCCAAATACCCAATCCGAGAATGAATTTTCCCCCTCCCATGAATGAGGAGAATAATTTTTAAATGGATCCCCCGGTGAGGTCAATGAGGGATTTCCTACAACCAACATGAAGCACCACACCATCATGCATCTTCCTTTCGGTCCAAGGCCATCTTTTCATAGTTAAGCCAGGGATGTTGCAACTAATTCCCACGTTCAACGGACTTGAAACTCAGAGCCCCTATTCACATATAAGGGATTTCGATGAAATAGTTGCAACATTCCTCCCCAATCATAGGATGGAAGAGATAGCTAGAATAAAATTATTTTCCTTTTCTCTGAAAGACAAGGCAAAAATGTGGCTTATTTCCTTAAGGCCTTGAACCATCACATCGTGGAGCCAAATGATTTTCGAGTTTTTGAACAAATTCTTTCCGGTGCATAAAATCACCACCCTAAAAAAATAAATTCAAAACTTTTCGAAAAAGCCCAATGAGCAATTCTATCAATCTTGGGAGAGGTACAAGGAATTGCTACAATCCCTTTTACATCATGGCTTTGAACCACGACAATTGGTGAGTGTCTTTTATGAATGAATCACATCGGGCCATCGACAGTTCATTGACATGATGTGTAATAAGGAATTTTTGAACAAAGACCCTGATGAGGCCTTAGATTACTTTGATACATTGGCACAAAATGCACAATCATGGGACATTACAGATCCCATCGATGTACCAAAGTCTTCTCCTCAAAGGAGTAGCCAAACTCAAGGGGGGAGGGATTTATGATTTGAGAGACCGGAAGACTTGTTTTCAAATATTGCTAAATTGTCAAGGAAAGTTGAGAGACTTGAAGTCAATAAGAGACACGAGGTGTCGAATGTGTCGTTCAATTTGCGAATGTATGGAGCATTCCCCCAGACCAATCCACAAGGGTATTCGTCAATCCACCACCATAGAATTTATCACCAAATCCACCTTTACAAAGTTTTTCTCAGGGACCGTCCAATCCCTCCACATAACAACCTCTTGACAAAAGGGATTTGGAGGATATGATCCATTCCTTCATTCAAAGCCAAACTGCCATCAATAACCAAAATGTTACAGCCATCAATGATGTAAGAGCCTAACTCACAAAGTTGACAAACTCCATAAGGGCATCTCAACAAGAAAAGGGGAAGTTCCCCACTCAACCACAAGAGAACCCTAGGGGTCAACATTTTGTTGAGTCACTGAAACCTTTGAGAGAGAGTTGCAAGCAACTCAAAGCTATCACCACCCTCTGCAGTGGCAAAGAAATTGACAAAACCATTTTGCCAACGGTCTCACCTAAGACCACATTGCCAAAGGAAAAAGATATCTTGGGTGACGCTGACAAAAGTGAGGTGAGTAAAGAGAAAGAAAGAGGGGTTGTTGAGAAAGAAAAATTATTTGATGATCGTGTGTTTATTCCTCCTATGCCTGCCCCTTCCCAAGTCGTTTGAAGCCACCTGTCAAGGTGGCTAATTATGCTGATATTTTGGAAATATTTAAGTAGGTGAAGATTAACATTCCACTCCTCGACGCCATCAAGCAAATTCCATGATGTGCTAAGATTTTGAAGGACTTATGCACGGTGAAGAGAAAATTGAATGTCCATAAGAAAGCATTCCTCACTGACCAAGTGAGCTCAATATTGAGGACCAACACTCCTCCCAAATTCAAAGACCCCGGTTGTCTAAACATAGCCATCACCATTGAAAATTATCGTGTGGAGTAAGCACTCCTCGATTTGGGGGCAAGTGTGAATCTTCTCCCCTATTCAGTGTACCAACAGCTGCAGCTTGAGGAGTTGAAGCCCACCTCAATCACGCTTTAATTGGTAGATCGTAGTATCCGTACACCAAGGGGAGTAGTTGAGAATGTCTTAGTTCAAATTGATAAATTTTACTTCCCTGTCGATTTCATTGTTCTTGATACACACCCTGTTGCAAACCTTAGCTCCCAAATTCCCATAATACTTGAAAGACCCTTCCTTGCTACATCTAATGCCATGATAAATTGCACAAACGGTTTAATGAAGTTGGCATTTGGGAATATGACAATGGAGCACAATGTATTCAACGTGGCAAAGCAACCGGATGATGATGAGGAAGTAAGTGTGGTCAATAGAATTGACACTTTGGTTAAGGAGCACTTGGAGCTGGAGGGGATGTTAAAATTCAAGGAAGAAGGAATCGTGGATCTTAAAAATTATGATGAGCAAAAGGAGGTAGAAGATTTGAAAGGGATGGAAAGGTGGATCCTTACATTTGAAGAGTTACCCCATTGAGAAAAGAAAATTTTTCCCTCGAATGAACAAAAGCCCAACTTGGAGTTGAAGCCCTTGCCCTCCTATTTGAAGTACGCCTATCTTGGGGAAGGTGAAATATTTTCGTTGGTCATTAGCTCTACATTAAACATGGAACAAGAAAAAGAACTCTTGGAGGTATTGAGAAAGCAAAAAGGAGCAGTTGGGTGGACCATTGTGAATATCAATGGGATAAGCCCTCTCATTTGCACCCACCGCATATATCTTGAGGTGGATTCCATACCTTCCCGACAACCACAAAGATGGTTGAATTCCATCATGAAAGAGGTGGTGAGGGCTGAGGTTCTGAAACTACTTGATGTGGGGATCATTTTTCCAATTGTCGATAGTAAGTGGGTAAGCCCCACGCAAGTAGTACCTAAGAAATCCGGAGTTATGGTGGTTGAGAATGAGCTTATACCTACAAGAGTAATCACCAGATGAAGGGTGTGCATTGTTTACCGAAAGCTGAATGCTTGCACAAGAAAAGACCACTTCTCATTGCCATTCCTCGATCAAGTTCTAGAACGAGTAGCGGGGCATCTATTCTACTATTTTTTAGATGGATACTCTGGCTACAATCAGATTGAGATTGCTTTGGAGGATCAAGAGAAGACCACTTTCACGTGCCCCTACGGTACCTTTGCCCACTGCCGTATGCCATTTGGACTGTGCAATGCTTTGGGAACTTTTCAACGTTGTATGATGTGAATTTTCAGTGACATGGTGGAAAAGATAGTGGAGGTCTTTATGGATAACTTTTTGGTGTTTGGGGACTTATTCGAGGGATGTTTGGCAAACTTGGAGAAAGTTCTAACAAGATGTGAGGAGAAGAATCTAGTCTTGCATTGGGAAAAGTGTCACTTTATGGTGACGGAAGGAAATGTGCTTGGCCATATAGTTTCGCTAAGGCGTATTGAAGTCGATAAATCCAAGGTGGAGGCCATCTCCAACCTCCCCACGCCAAGAGCCATCCAAAGGCATCTGGCCATTTTTGGGCCATGTAGGTTTTAATCGTCGATTCATAAAGAATTTCAATGCATTGGCCCAACCCTTGACCAACTTGCTATCTAAGGAGGTCCAATTTGAGTGGTCAGATGGTTGTAAGGCATCCTTTAAAAAACTTAAAAGCATGCTAGTCACACCTCTGATCATACGACCACCCAATTGGGATCTACCTTTTGAGCTCATGTGCGACGCGAGTGATTACGCGGTCGGCGTAGTGCTCTGTTAGAGGGAGAAAAATAGGCCATATGTGATACACTATGCTAGCAAAACACTTAATGAGGCTCAGATGAATTACACTACCACCAAGAAAGAATTGCTAGCAGTAGTGTTTGCCTTAGATAAATTCCGTTCTTACATCATTGGTTAGCCTATTGTTGTCTTTACTGATCACTCTGCTTTAAAGTATTTGTTGTCTAAGTAGGATGCAAAGCCGAAACTTATTAGGTGGATACTCCTCCTACAAGAATTAGACTTGACAATCAAGGACAAGAAAGGAGTTGAGAATGTGGTGGCGGATCATTTATCCCGGCTTGTGGTGCAAGAGGCAGATGAGCACATTCCTATCCCTGACTTTTTTCCTGAGGAGCATTTGCTTTCAATTCATTCTGTATGTCCTTGGTATGCTGATATATGTAACTATCTTGCAACAGGACAGATACCACCGCAATGGAGCCCATAAGATTGAAGACGATTTATGATGGATGTAAAGTACTTCTACTTCGACAACCCGTATTTGTTCAAGTACTACCCCGACCAAATCATGAGGAGATGCGTACCTAAAAATGAACAGCGGGACGCCCTTGCATTTTGTCATTCACAAGCTTGCGGTGGACATTTCTCAGCGAAAAAGACTTTGGCCAAAATTCTTCAATCAGGTTTTTACTGACTCTCTCTTATCAAAGATTGTGTTTCATTTTGTAAGGGATACGACAGATGCCAACAGTTGGGTAGTGTGACCCAAAGAAACATGATGCTCCTTTCACCACTACTTGTCATAGAAATATTCGACTGTTTGGGCATCGACTTCATAGATCCTTTCCCTATATCATTTGGTTATTTCTACATCCTCCTGACAATGAGCTATGTGTCCAAATGGGTGGAGGCTATCCTGACCAAGACTAATGACCACCGGGTCGTAGTCAAGTTTCTCAAGGAGAACATCTTTTCGAGGTTTGGGATGCCTCGTTCAATAATAAGTGATGGTGGATCACATTTCTGTAATAGGCCATTTGCATCTCTAATGTTCAAGTATGGTGTCACTCACAAAGTATCCACTGCCTATCACCCACAAACAAATGGCTAAGCCGAGCTAGCCAATAGGGAGATCAAGAACATTCTAGAAAAAATGGTTAACCCAAAAAAGAAGGATTAGTCTGATAGATTGACCGATGTCCTCTGGGCATACCGCACTGCCTTTAAAATTATTTTNAATGGTTAACCCAAACAGGAAGGATTGATCCGATAGATTGACCGATGCCCTCTGGGCATACCGCACTGCCTTTAAAATTATTTTGGGCATGTCTCCCTATCGGCTTGTCTATGGAAAGGCTTGCCACCTGCCAGTTGAAATGGAACACAAGGCCTATTGGGCCATTAAGACTTTAAATTTTAATTTGAGAATGACCGATGATCATAGGAAGTTAGAGCTGAATGAGTTGGAAGAGATTCAACGAGATGCGTATGAGAGCTCCAAAATCTCGAAAGAAAAGGCCAAAATCTTTCATGATAACTCCATCGTGAGGAAATCATTTGAGCCTGGGCAAAAAGTACTCTTATACAATTCTCATCTCTCCATTTTTCAAGGCAAACTCCAATCCCGTTGGGATGACCCCTATCTTGTCAAGGTCACCTACCTTAACAGAGCTGTGGATGTCCAAAACCCTGAAAATAGCCAGGCATTCAATGTCAATGGCCAAAGACTTAAGCCATTTTTTGGGGGCTTTGAAGAACAAGTGGTGGAGGAGAATTTAATGGATCTGGTATACACGGAAGTTGTGGAGGAATAACTAGTTTTTTATACCTTTCAATGTACATGCTTTTATATACTTACTTTATTTTTATTCCATGTTAATTATATTCTTTTATCGTATAAATTTTGTTCTTCTTAGTCGCAGATATTGGTGCTTTTGTCAAAGCTCAAGTGCGAGGTGTTCTCTAACCCTACTAATCTTTTACTGTCCGTCATTGAGTATCATACATTTTTTGTTTCATTGAAGACAATGCATGAATCAGGTTGGGGGGGGGGGGTGAGGTTGCACTATTTGCATCTTACATTAATATTTGTGGGAATATTTCGCGCAGATATTCTTGTCTGTCGACACTCAAATAGATCAGGTACCAAAAAAAAAATTTTTGTGGGAATGTTCTGTGCGGATATTCTCTCATGCCGACAGTCAAAAAAAATAAAAATTTAAAAAAATATATATAAATAAATAAATAAATAAAATAAAAAATAAAAACTAGGATGCCTTTATAAGGCTTCCAACATTTTTTTCCTTTTTTCCCCATCCACCGGTGTTGGTCTCCCCCTTCTTCTTCTCTTCTTCTTCTTCTTTGTCGTCGTTCTCTCTGTTCTCCGTAAAATCAACCCACCC
Source organism: Ilex paraguariensis (assembly GCA_963454935.2). Classification (NCBI taxonomy): domain Eukaryota; kingdom Viridiplantae; phylum Streptophyta; class Magnoliopsida; order Aquifoliales; family Aquifoliaceae; genus Ilex; species Ilex paraguariensis. The sequence continues at coordinate 317,368 of CAUOFW020006447.1, forward strand.
CCTACAAATCCATGACCATATACGCCAATGACCCAGTCCTTTGTTTAATAATTTGTCTGATATGTTTGTATTTGTACATGAGTGCTCTTTTTCTGCTCGCACTTAGGGTGAGAAGTTTTCAGCCTAACCCAGATCTACCTCGAGTTGACTAATTGTTGTGTTTTATTTGTAGGTTTCGGCAGCTGAACAGATCTCTACTAGTACCCCCTTTCCCTTTTCTTTGTTTTCTTCTTCTTCTTCTTTTTGTTGTGCTGTTCTTTGTAACACGACCCAACTCCCAATAATTCCATGACCATATTCCCCGAAGACTCAGTCCTTTGTTTCATGATCTACATTTGTTTACTCTATTTGTACATGGCTCTTCTTCTTCTGTCTGCACTTAGAATCAAGGGTTTTCGTCCTAGCAGAAACAGATCTGCGTAGAGAAGATTAATTTGTGTATTTTCTTTGTAGGTTTCGACAGTTGAATAGATCTCTACCCTACAACTTGATCTCCAAACTCCACACACTAGTAAATTTGAAACATTGGGGGACAATGTTCGGTTTAGGTTGGGGGGTTTGATCTACGATTCCAGTTTATTATAGTTTTGTATTTAAAAAAAAATTGTTCTGGTTTGCGTATTTTTACAGCATTTTTGCTTATATTTCATGATCACATCAAACGCAGTTTCAATCGTCTTTGTGACTGGCAGACGTTAAAGAACCAGATAGTGAGTCTTAAAGCATAGAAAGCATGGATGTTAAAAAATTTTGGTTTAGTTTGGGAGTCTTGCGCACATTTCCANTTTGGTTTAGTTTGGGAGTCTTGCGCACATTTCCATCTGATGTGCATGCTGTGATCATGAAAAAAGCAAGAGTAGTTAGAAAAATTGAAATCTGAAAAGCACAAGCAAAACCATTGTGGCAGAAGTACTTTTGCTAAACGTCGTCGTGCCAAACGGCTAGGTGCTTGTAAACAATGTGACAAGTGTTTTCACATGAAAAAATACAATCAGTGTTCCGAAACAATTTCGGGTCGTGCAACCGATCGATTAAACTAGATAGTGTATGGGCAGAGTAAGGATTTTCCTGAGACGCCATCTTATACCAGTCCGGGACTTACACGTTATGTGCGACAAGAAGTGGGAAGGGTCACTAATAATGACATAGACACAAGCGATGACTCGGATTAAATTTTGACTAATAATGACAAAGCTGTGGAAAAATGTGTTTTGGGGATGAAGGTTAATGGTCCGAAAATTTTTTTGTGTAAATATTTGTTTATGTACAAAGTCTTTTTTTTGAAATAAAAATGTGGGCCTAGTAAGGATTGTCCTAAAATGGCAACCTGTAGCGTGGGTAGGGACTTATCCTGAGACGTCATAGTTTTTCAAGTTCAATGTGTGCATTTAGTATTCTTTCAATTTTTATAGATAAATGTGTATGTAATTAAATTTGATTTTTATTCGAGTGAAAAAAAAGATCGTATTTCCTTGAAAAATGGTATTTTCTCTATGCTTAAATGTCAAATGTACATTGATATTTGTTAATCTTAAGGCACAGAATAACCAGACTCGAAAATAGAATTAATATATAACCGACATTCTTTGGAAACCTGACATAACCAATGGAGATAATGAAGAATATCATGGTAAGTTTTGAGCCTTGCGATGCTTTATGAGAGACAATCAACATTTACTCAAGTAAGCTCTTTCACTTTCAATATTTGAATAATCTCAATAAACTTGCTTTGATTAATGCAACTAAAGTAATCTATTGACATATCCCACAAGNGCTTTCTGAGAGACAATCAACATTTACTCAAGTAAGCTCTTTCACTTTCAATATTTGAATAATCTCAATAAACTTGCTTTGATTAATGCAACTAAAGTAATCTATTGACATATCCCACAAGGAACCTTTGCATGTGACACATACATAGGCACATACTTGAGAAAGGATTTTAGGCCATCTTTGAGTTGATTTTGAGTCTTAGCTATTGCTTCTATGAAATTATATCCCTAGTTAGCCATGTTTCAGCCTTCAATGAATGATTTTTTTTTTCAAAATACCCATATGATAAACGAACCACAAGAGAATACACTTAACATACCTTGCTATCCAATTTTCTTGCACCCTCTTATAAATCAGTATAATACAGACAGTCAAGAAAAACAGAAAAAAAGATGGTGGCTACTTTTCAATGAAAAATTGGTGGAAACAACCGAGAAAAAAAAAATAAATAATTGCCAAGAAAGTGAAAAATGAGAAAAATGAAAGAAAGAAATACCATTTCTAGGCAAAAGATGGAAAAGCAAGAAAGAGGTGTGCTATACTACATTAAAAAGGGGATAGCTTTTGAATACCATTGACGTCATTTCGTTAGCCACTGACCTCTGGCCACATTACAACCAATACAAAGCCCTAATTGATCTCAAGTCTGATGCATGTGTGTGTTGTTGACCAAAAACTGGGGTATGTTAAATAGTATTTCTTTAATTGCATTGATATTCTTCCTTGAGATTATGCCAAGAACATGATTAGTCTACTTTCTTAAGACTTTCACTCCCTTTCTAATTGTGCATGTGAATTTTCGATTGGCCATCCTTCGATCACATGCCCTTTGAGGGACAAGTCACTATAATTGGAGTGAATTTTTTCTGATAGCATTCTAAGAGAGGTTTGAGAAATCAAAGCTATCCATGGAAAGTGGTAAAATGGAATGTTTGTTATATAAAAAATTCTTGCTACTAGAATGATCATTCTTACTACACAGGGAATTTCAAATACCAATGTAACAAGTGTTTATTTTTGTATAGAGTACGTACCAATGACAGAGAAGTGTTCGGGAAAAAATTCGAAATTAAGGGATGTGTGTTTTAACGATCCTGTGGCTAACTCATTCTGACAAGAAATCTTACATGTACACATCTTTTTAACTGGAGTTTGTAGGTAGCTTCACTAGAAACCTTCACGCGACAAAACTCAACCACTAGGGATCACCTAGGGGTTTAACGGCTTGTTGCATATGCTAAATGCAATCATGATATCTACGAAAATGATTTTATTTTGTTCTGTTGTTATTTATTACTAGGGACTAGTAATGTTTAGGTTGGGGGTATGATTAACCCTAATTAATGCTTAATTTAATTAAGTTAATAGGTTAATTGTATTATTAAACAAAGTTAAACTAATCAAATTAGGGTTAGTGTGTGAATAAAAGAGAATGCATTAATTGTTATTTTTTTCAGGGTTTTGTGCGTCGAAGCTACAAACTACTGGGGAGCCAATTATATTAAAGCTACAAACTACTGGGGTGTAAATTATAAAAGCTCAAAACAAAGGGGGATCAAAGAATTCAAGGCCACCAAACAAGACTTTCATGTAATTCAAGGTCACCAAACAAGACTTTCATGTAATTCAAGGCCGCCAAACCAGACTTTCATGTAATTCAAAGCCACCAAACAAGACTTTCACCCTCCCTTGTTGCCTATAAATACCACCCTTTAGGACTTGTAAAACATTCATCTTTTGGTAGTAGAAAACCCTCTAAAAGTATTATTGTTTTCCTTATTGCTTATTGCTTTCTTTAAGTATTGCTTTCTTTTATTGTATTATTGCTTTCTTTTATTGTGTTATTGCTTCTTTTAATTCCATTGCTTGAGCTTCCTTTTTCCCTTAGAGGAGTGAAACTCTTCCACTTTTCTAGAGATCTACCCANTGCTTATTGCTTTCTTTAAGTATTGCTTTCTTTTATTGTATTATTGCTTTCTTTTATTGTGTTATTGCTTCTTTTAATTTCATTGCTTGAGCTTCCTTTTTCCCTTAGAGGAGTGAAACTCTTCCACTTTTCTAGAGCTCTACCCAAGCCGTGAAGGGTGGAACGTGATTCACTCATTCTTTGTCGAAGATTGGCTCCTTGTGTAAAGTGTTTTACCTTGTAACTTCTCTAGTTTGAGGGATGAGCATCACTCACTTTTCTAGCTTTAACAAAACCATGAAGAGTGAGTAGTTTCTCATCCAATCTTTAGTAAAAGGTGATTATCTAGAAGTTATATTTATGCATTTCGTTTATGCTTAACGCTAGTCTTTATTTCTTCATAATATCTTCTCATCATATTGTTGTCTTTATTTTAAGCATGAGTAGCTAATTCTCTTAGTTGGCAAAACCAAGAGGAACCTCCACTTGGGTATACCATTTCAACTCATTCTCCTCCCCTCTTTCAGAGTTCAATGGTTCGGTTTGACTGGGTTGAGGGTGGATAACTTAGTGAGTCTTTGATATTCCGTAGGCCTAGTCACGGTTTATGCTTAGATACTCACCNAAAACCAAGAGGAACCTCCACTTGGGTATACCATTTCAACTCATTCTCCTCCTCTCTTTCAGAGTTCAATGGTTTGGTTTAACTTGGTTGAGGGTAGATAACTTGGTGAGTCTTTGATATTCTGTAGGCCTAGTCACGGTTNCTTCATAATATCTTCTCATCATATTGTTGTCTTTATTTTAAGCATGAATAGCTAATTCTCTTAGTTGGCAAAACCAAGAGCAACCTCCACTTGGGTATACCATTTCAACTCATTCTCCACCTCTCTTTCAGAGTTCAATGGTTCGGTTTGACTTGGTTGAGGGCGGATAACTTGGTGAGTCTTTGATATTCTGTAGGCCTAGTCACGGTTTATGCTTAGATATTCACCAATCTTATCCCTAGCTTCCCACGAATCAATCGTCCATTCATGCTCTATTGGAGGAGGGTTTCGAGTTGAGACGGTATTCCTATTGGAGTGACCTCTTGTATTTACCAACATTTATTTCTCATTTTACTAGCATCAAAACAACTTCCAACAATCAAAGATTTTACACTTTCTTTCTCCCAAAATCACCTTCCCCTCGGTTTACTTCCTTCTCCGTGAAAACGACCTTGGAATACCACCAAGTAAAACACGATCCGCGAAAGTCTCTTTGCGCTTGGGGAGCACTTTTGTTCACACATACCCACATTTGACATTTCATTCATCCACCATTCCGTTGCCCTTTCTTTTGATATCATTTCTAGGAGAGTGACACTCCCCTTCATTCATATACTATACCTGCTAAAAGGTGATGTTTAGAGGTTTGGAAACAACAAGGAATTTTTTCAAACAATTATGTTGTGGGTTTACTTCACAAAAATTTAATAGGAAATCTCTTGGTTGAGTATGGTGTTAATAGTTGACTTGTAATTGCAAATATCGATTGACAATAAAGGTCATGGATATAGATAAACTATGAAGTCACATTGAAAAGAAACTTACAAAATTTAAGAAGTTTAATTGATTATTGACTGTTATCTTTGGCTTTAAATATTTTTTTACTAAAGACTATAGATGTTCAAAAGCTTGAGAACAAATATAGTGAAAGATTATTATAACACGGATAATACTTGATGTTTGGTGTGAACTTTTATCGTGGTGTAGGATCTTTTAATGTTATTGGATTGTGTTGTGGGTATATGGAATTTTGAACATTATAATATTTGAAAAAGAAATATTTATAGTTAGTTGTCATGATTGAAAAAATGTAATTTGGAGAATCAATGTCGATACCTATGTCGATTATTTTTGATAGGAGTGGAGAAAAATTTTAAGCGAATTTTGGGATAAAAAAGAAGGTTATCCAAGAAACTAGCGGATCATTATCATCTCGAAGATCATTACTAATTGTTAAGGCTATGGCAACTAATCGAAGATCATTACTAATGTGGCTCAGTTGAATCACTAGAAGTCTTGTTTTGGTTTTGAATATATTACAAGAAATCTGGTGGTATTAAATTAAGAAAGATTATTGAGATCCTTGGGAGTCTATCTTTACTTTTTGGTATATTTCAAGAAATATATTTATATGGCTTATCGATTTGAGTTAAAGACTGGGGACTAAAAACAAATATCTTGGAGATATAATTTGACCCTTAGCCCAAGTAGTATAGTTGGTTATTTACTAAACCTCCATTTTGAGGGGAAATATGGATCGTTAGTATAGACAATTCGAAAGATATAATCAGAGGACATGTATAGTTACTTTCCATTTGTAGACTTGGTGGAAATCTGACATATCTTTACCAAACCCTTCAAACCTTTGGGTAATGCTTATATATCGCTAGTTCCAACTTTGTTCAACTGGAGATCTGATTTTGCTCATGATAATTGGTGTCAAAATGCGAAAGTGTTGGTTGGAATTAATATTATTGGGGTTAACTAGTAGTTGTCATCTCCCGTATTAGGTGAGAAGTATAGTTAGGAAAGTAAGAATCAATCTTTGGGATAACTAGGTGTCTAGTTGATAAATATCACTAGAAGGCATATCATAGTTCTCAATGAATCACGATAACTTGTCATTCTCCACACAGTCTAAAGGTGGATACATTAATTAAAATGGAAACGGGAGCTTCTAGAACTTTTTATATGATTCATTCTTTAGTGGTGTGGAGTGTTGGTAAGGGTAAAGGCTAGTGCTCAATTGACAGGAGAAGGTTATGGTTTTACATTGAGAGATTGAGATGAACATCTTTGGGTTCAAGAGTGAAATCAGGGTAGATAGGGTCATGCATGTCTTGGGCTATGTCATGTCATGAGCAGTGCATACGGGAATAGAGTAAATGGGAGCATGTGTGACAAGAGTGACTTGGTACTTTGTATGAGGATAATTTTACTGATTTAACATGATTAAAGATGAACCAAAGTATGGTAAGTAATTACACTTGAATGTGTCATCTAGGAGTTGATTCTGGAATATTAAATTATGGAAAGCGTGTAGTGGGGAGTCAAACTTGTTATCAGATTTCAATGTTTCTTGAGTTTCTTTTGTTAGCAAGGAGATTGGATAATTTAAAAGAGAAGTGATATTTGATCAGTAGCCAATTAAATTGATCATCTAGTAGTGATGCGTGATAAAAAATTAGTTTGGACAATTGTATAGAATTATTGAAGATAATTGATAGTTAGAAATTCATAATGAAGCTGATAAATGAATGCTAGTGAATGAAGCAAGCTTGCGAGCTTGTAATGATTGTAATTATGGTATAAACATGGAGTGATTGTTGGAACTAAAATGAGACATGAGGTGATAGCAAGAATGAAATTTAGGGGCAGGAATGTTGACCACTTGAGTGGAGTAGTAATGACTTAAATATAACATCCATTGGTTACAAGTTGAAGGGATGTATTTAAAATTTTGAATAAGAAAAATTTACTTTGATCTTGAATTTGATGCTTAAAAGATGAATAGGCATTGAGACCTTGTGGCCAATTGAAATTAGATAGAATAAGTT
>CAUOFW020006447.1:325659-361830 GCA_963454935.2 Ilex paraguariensis
GGGAAGGACTTGTGTAATATTGCTTCAGCTATGATAATTGCATTTTTTAGTTATGTTTTATTGTTATATACCTCCCTTAATTAATGGATGGTACTTACATTAATGTTTTGTACTTTGTATTCCTAATGTGTAACCTAGGTTATGCTCGTTCATGCAAGTACCGAGCTAGGGTTTACTGTTATTTCCATACAATCTTTATTATTTTCATACAATCTTTATTATTTTATATACTTCTTGCATGTTGTAATGAATTACTGAGCTGAGTTTTATGTAAAATTTGGGAGATTGGATGTCGACGGGTTAAGTCTCGGCATATCCAATGCTTTTGATTCAATGCATAATCCAGAGCTATATTTTTCATTAACGCATAGACCTTCCGATCGAGTTATCATTGTAAATCTTTGAATGGTTGTACCTTTGAGTTTACTAGGGTAAATTGGTTGTGGTAGGGTGCGTATACATTCCAGTTAACCTAACAATTGTTGTGTTATGGTTTTATATTTAATACCTTCTGATTAACTTACCATTAATGTGGAAGATTTTAGTATGGTAGCAATATCATAATCTCAAGCAATGCAATGCATTTCTCGATCCCCAAACTAAAGAGTGCCTTTTTCCATTTGTTGCAAATTCGTGTTTTTAAACAAGTTGCTTTCAAATCACTAAGCTCACACCAAAATCCACTATTTCACAATCTTTTTCTAGGACTCATTCACTCTCTTATGTTCCAAAGTCTCCAATAGATAACTCCTTGTGGATTCGACCTCGAACTTCACTAAAAATATTACAACTTGACCGCTTATACTTTGGTGTGTACGATTAAGATCAAGTCATGAAATCTTAGTCACTTTTTACTTAGGATGATTAGAATGAAAATGGAATTGGAAGCAATCCATGTATAGCTTCTAGGTGATTTCAAAATAAAATAGTTTCTACACAATTTTGTGTTTGAAAACATAGATTGAGCTATTATCGGACCCTTCTTGAGCAACACACTTTAGTTTTCAAGAGGACTACTTTTTGCTTGGTCTTGTGCTTCAAAAACCAGTAGGGACTGAGCTATGCTCACTAGTGTTTGCTAGATTGGTCTCTTCATGACTTAGAGAATTAGAAAGGAAAAGGTCATGGGGGAATATCACAGAGCTCGCTCTATGATCTCACTTGAGTGGTCCTTTTATGGTAGCTTAAGCGATGTTCATGGTCACACAAGCTGTGCTACTCTTGGACAAAATAAAAACATGATTTTCATTCTAGAACCAACCAACCTCCCACCGATCAAGTGGTCATTCATGAATCTGACGTTACTAAGACTACCCTTATTCCAAACTTATAAATAGAGATAGCCTTTCCCATAGCTAAGTTAAGTCTCTTATGAGATTTCTAAAAGAGAAAACACTCCTTCTACCTTGAGAGCTTCTATCATTAACGTAGATCCCTAAATCCAAAAGCTTCTAATAGAGATTCTACCCAACCTCACAACTTGGCATTAAAGATTTTGATGACATAAACCAAACCCATTGGTATGTGCATACCGGGGATTATTGGCGTACCCATTATTGTTCCAGGTCTAGACAAACCGTGTGGCGAGGAAGTTTAAGTGAAGCTATACTAGACATTGAAGGAGGGCATTTGACGGAGAGACAATAAGAAAATGAGCATCTAACCATGGTATTGGTTAAGTTATAAGACTCGAGTACTTATATGTTGACTTAGCAAGTAGTGGATTAGGATTTGATCAACCAAGAAGCTTCCCTGGGGATTTTCCCGAGAAGAGTTTCTGTGTCAACAAATCACTTGTGTTAATCTTGCATATCTCATATACACTTGTGATTGTGAGCGCACACAAACACTCTGTGTTTGTTTATTTGTTTGATTAACTATCTATTCAACCATAGTGTGCAAATTGGGGGTTGAGATTTGGGATTGTCGTGAGATTGCTTGTGAGAGAATTAATTTAAGATTAATTAAAATCATCCTCATGGTTATTTTTAGGTTGTGGTGATTAAAGGGATTCTCCTATTATTTGTAATATCTTTGTGAGAAAAGGTAATTGTGGTGGTTTCAATTTTTTTTAGTAATCAATTGGGATAAAATTGAAAAAATTATTCACCCACTCTCTAAGTAAAGTGTCTATTACTCTACATACATAATCGTGAAATATGCAATATAATTGTGGTATGGTCAGTATAAGGGTGGCTAAGTTAGCTTCTAAATGTTTCTAGGTCAACATAATGCAACCATTGAAACCGGGAGGTCAAAAAACCTTGAGATAGATGATATGGGGTGTATTAGGAGTCTGGAGGCATTTCGAGGTTAAAATACATTTTGGAGAAAATTCGGATATGATGGAATTTGACATTACCTTAGTATTTTGGTCACAAATGTTTACCGCGATGTCCGATTGAGCTTATTCTTATTGCATTGGAAAGTGGATTTCAGGATCTACAAAACTATATGTCATGAAATTTTTTTGAATCGGCTTCTAACTAAGTCAAAATCAAGTCGTAAGTCTGAGACAAAAAGTCACCCACATCTGGAAAGATTAAATGTAATTATTTTTCATACTTTGGTTCATCTTTACTCTTGTTAAATATGAACATTACACTCATTTAAAGTATCATGCCACTCTTGTCATACATGTTACCATTCACCAAGTTCCTGTCCACTTTACTCCTGAGTGCACAACTCCTAACATGACAATGCTCTTGACTTAGTGTGTGCCAAACCAAGGATGACCCTGTTCACCCAATTTCCATTGGTGAGCCAAACAATACTCATCCTTCTCATTGATATAAAACCATAACATTCTCATGCCAATTTGAGAACTCTACTCTTTACTATCCAATCCTATGAATTGTACCATGATTTTTAGAAGCACTCTTTCCATTTTGATAAAATTATCCACCATTAGATTCCACTTTATACTATCCAATCCTATGAAAATCGTAATTCTTGGTGGTTTAGTTAACACCACGAGGTTCCCAGTGATTATAATCATCAAACTAGACTTCTAATTATCCAAGAGATTGATTATCACTTCCCAATTATTCTTGTCATGTCATATGGGGTATGACAGCTAAACCCCAATAATGTTAATTCCAACTAACATTTTTGTTGCATACTTTGAACACAATTATTGTTAGCAACACAAGCTCTTCAATTCAACACAGTTGAGACGAGCAATATACAAGAATTACCTAGAGGTTTGAATGTTTTGGTTAAGATATGTTAGGTTTTTGCCAAGTTTACAAATGGAAACTAACCATCCTCTGATTATATCTTTCAAATTGTCTACATTAACGATCCATCTTTCCCCTCCAAAGGAAATTTTAGTAAATAACAAAATATACTACTTGGGCTACGGGTCAAGTTATATATCCAAGATATTTTTTTCCCGTTCCCAATATTGAGCTTTAATTGATAAGTCATACAATCTACTTCATAACCCACTTGCATCCTAACTCATTCTTTTAGATAAATCTTAATATCTCCACATTATTCACCAACTCGTTTAACTCTAATTTTATTCGTTATCGCCTAAGTAGTCGTTCTCAATCTTTAACCTTGAGCTAGAATTACCAAGCCCTATAACACTCAAAAATAGAAAAAAATAGGTCAGGTGCAACTAGATTCGTGTTTTTTACATCTAAATGGATTAAAATCATCGGTTGAAGTGTTAGAGGCATGTCTGGATGCGTGTTTTTCCTTTTCGAATGTAAGTGAATTTCTACCCCAACATTCTAGCTTGGTTTTGCCTAGTTAGAAGTCGATTCAAGAATTGTTCATGAACTACACTTTTGTAACTCTTGAAGTCTACTTTCGAATCTTGTAAGAATTAGGTCAATCAGACATCAGGTAAAAAGTTATTACCAAACTACTAAGATAGCGTCAAATTCCTTCCTACCAGAATTCTCTTTAAAATACCTTTTAACTTCAGAATGTCACCAAACTTCTAATACACCCCTTTTCACCTATTCTAAGGTTTTTCGACCTTCCTAACTCAGTGGTAGTATTATTTTGACATGAAAACATTTAGAAATTTACCTAACCACCGTTCTCAAGTTTAAATACCTTCAACACTAAANTCGATTGAGCTTATTCTTATTGCATTGGAAAGTGGATTTCAGGATCTACAAAACTATATGTCATGAAATTTTTTTAAATCGGCTTCTAACTAAGTCAAAATCAAGTCGTAAGTCTGAGACAAAAAGTCACCCACATCTGGAAAGATTAAATGTAATTATTTTTCATACTTTGGTTCATCTTTACTCTTGTTAAATATGAACATTACACTCATTTAAAGTATCATGCCACTCTTGTCGTACATGTTACCATTCACCAAGTTCCTGTCCACTTTACTCCTGAGTGCACAACTCCTAACATGACAATGCTCTTGACTTAGTGTGTGCCAAACCAAGGATGACCCTGTTCACCCAATTTCCATTGGTGAGCCAAACAATACTCATCCTTCTCATTGATATAAAANGTCACACTTGTAGTAGACATGGTCAAATTAGCACTCGATGCACTTACCATAGGGAAAATTTCAATTAAAAGTTTGTGCATCTAGTCAATCAACCCAAGACCTTGAGTAATCATGTTCACATGCCAACTTTCATATTGAGAGAAGGTCATAAGGTTTCACCTAGAAAGAGGTGTGGTGCAAAAAGGAGTGGAGAAGGGAAAATACTTCCTTTGCTCAACCTTCACTTAAAATGGTCAATAACCAACAAATCTTATTTAGAATAAATAACATTTGGGAGAAGAAAAAAGATTTGATAGATGCACTTACTAGAAAGCACATAAGGATACCCATAGGTGCATGTTCTCTTGCTTGAAAGTGTATGTCACATAGCCTTAGTTGCATTTAGATTTTTATATCACACTCTAGGGTTGTGCATTAATGTAGTTTAGGATTTTTTTTCTTGAACCCATTACATGGTACTTTGCATTCACGAAATAAGAAAAATGCAAAGACAAATTCATACTTTTGTATGACATTGGTGATCACTAAGCAAGATAGAGACAAGTTGTAACGCCCCAAAGTCCCCCTTGAGCAACATTACTATCTAAAACCATTCACATGATGAGAGCAACTAAATAAACTTCATAACTAAAGAGAATTTCATTCATCATCCACAAATATATACTACATCATCCAAAAGAATATGCCCAACTATGACAATTACATCCCAAAGATCAACTATTATCTTGTTGCGGAATAACAAAAATATTAGACTTCACATTGTCTCAAAATGAATTTCCTAGTCTAGAACATAAGAGAATATAGCTCTAAATGTCCACCTCGAGATCCACGTTCCCATCTATTGGAGCTTCCCAATGTATCGGCTCATCAACTCCGTCTCCGAGCTCCTCCTATAGACCATAATCTAAAATAGATATTGTTTGTAGGGGAGTGAGGACTAAGCTCTATAGGAAAATCCTCCCAAACTCGAACAAGGTTTCAAAAGCATATAAAAAATTTGATCTCATTTTACAAATATCATTTATAGCTTTTGAAGAAAAATAGAGACATTTCAATGGATCTCAAGTTTACACAATAGCAATAGTTAAATGAAAAAGTAAAACTAATTGCCAATAATAACAATTTCCAGCAAGTTACCATTTCCACAATAACCAATTTCACAACAAACCAATTACACCATAAACTCTATTCCACAATAAATCATAACCAACCATTTGCACAATAAACAATAGCTTACAATGTATATCAAACCACAACTTGTATTTGTATCTATACTTGTATCTCAGGTATGATGTATGACATCGCATGAATAAATATATCGAGAATATCTTGGCCCACAGACACACACCCAATTCTCGCAAGGATATCTAACTTTAGGAAGGGCGTATACCAATGCATTGACAGTGAAAAATCCAACCCAAGAATAGTATACTAACCCTCAATCTCGGTACCACGTGAGCAAATAGTGATTTGGTCCTCGCAAGGCACTAACCCCATTACGAGTGGTAGGAAAAATTTAAACCCACAAGTAAGAAACGCATCTACCCACTCTATGATACTGGGTCAACAACCACCCATGGTCATCCAAACATCCACAAGAGATACAATACCCAACTAATTTCTCCAATCCCAAGTAAAATCCAAATTTTACATGTATTATTCCAATAGAAAAGTTTAAGAAAATAAGCAAGAGATCATCAAAAATACCATTTTATTGTTCAATACCAAGCACTAGAGTTTTTAAATCAAGAAAAAAGGAAAAATCAAGAGAAAAATCCATTTCTCTTGAAAAACTAGGATTTGATGTCAAAACAAGGGTTTTTATGGCTTTCAACCCATAACTTCACTCAAAACAGGAGAAGGTTTGCAAGAGAATCAAGAAATAATGATTTCATAACATATATCTAAGATTTAGAAGCAAAACATACATAGATATAAACCCTAGCCTCAATGGACAAGAGTGGAAAGAAACCCCTACCTTTCTTCTTCCTTGGTGTTCTTAAAAACACTAGAAGCTTTGATCCTCTTCAATGTGCAAATCCCTCTTGATCTTGTGTTTTTCCCTTATTTCTTCCTCTTTAAGCCTCTATAGGGTTATAAATGTTGAAATGAGGCTAATGAAGATGTCCTTAAGTATTTATAGTGGAAGAAATGGTCTCCTATATGCAATTTTGAAACCCATATTTTGTAACTCACGTTCGAACGTCATTTTGGCATTCGAATGTCATTTGCTCCCAGTATTTTTGCTTTTCCCATCAGAAAAAATTACTAGAACACACTGTCGTTCGAACGGACTTCCTGTTTCTACTAAAACTTTCAATGAAGTTTTGGCCTATTTAGAGGTCGATTTGGAACATGTTAGTGAAATACACTTTTGTAGCCCTAGAAGTCTGTTATCTACTGTAAATATTTCAGCTCAAAAAAACATCAGGGTAAAAAGTTATGGTCCAAATACTAAGCATTGTCCAAAATCCTTTCTTCCCAAATTTTATCAAAAATGTGTTTGAACTCCGAAATACTTCCAAACTTCTACAACATAGCCTATTACCTCAACAAAAAATTTTATTTCTACTCTTACAATCCACATAGTTCATGCATACATCATCACATATATTAGCATTTCAAAATATAATTACGTTGCTATATAAAGATAAGAATGTGGGGGTTTACACAAGTACACTTGAATAATTTGAGTAGGAGTTGAAAAATAAGTCTCCTTCACTTAGACATGGTTAGTTGATTGCAAATTTTTGATTAGTCACAAAGTCTCTAGTGTTTGGAACATGATTGAGTAGGTGAATTTGACATTTGACTAGACAACTCCTATATCCTATGTGCTAAAAATAAAAATTATGAAACAAAAGGAACATATACATAAGAAAATGAAAGCTTTTAGTATTGTCTAGGGCATGGATTATTGTTAAGTATAGGGTTTGTGATAAAAAGGCGTGCATAATTTCGAAAGATAGATGGACCAAAAATATTAAGTGTCAAAATTCTTCCATTATTCAGATTCTAGGGCCTCAAAGTTTAAGAAATTAGGGATGTAAAAAGGAGAGGGAGTGGCAAAATTTGAATAGTTAAGGTAAGTTGACAGCACTCACTAGTTGGTGTTACTTTCTCTTGCTTGAATGAGTTTAGGAGGATTGTAGAATGTAGTAACCCTTATCCTAGGCTTACTTTTGAGATCGAGTGAGTGCATGGTGAGATCAATTTACATGAGAAGTTTAAAATGATTTGTTTGATAGTAAATGTGTAGCATTAGTGGTTTATAGGATTGAGTCATGGAGGATGAAATCATGAGTTTTATTGAACATCACTAGCATTGATCATATACTATTTATCGTTCATATATTTAGGAATATATTTATATATATTTTTTTATTTCTTACAATCAGCATGCTTTTACTTGACATAATCATGTTTTTTGCCTATTAATTAATTCAAAATTTTAGAGTTTTTTCTTAAAATTGGTAGAGGTTCAAAGTTCGAACAACTGGACTAGGAATTGACAGCTCCATAATGTGTGCACGGGTGTTCTAGAGATGTATAAGGTGTTAGATTGGACTAGAAGTGTGACTAATATAGAGAAAATGAGCCAGAATGTGGATACGAAGTAGGTTTAAGGCGTGTCGGAGAGTTAGAGGTGTGGAGTGAGGTTTGAGGATGAAATTAAATGCCAATTTGAACCTAAAAAAAATTAAATGAATAATTTTTTAAGGCCCATTTTAATGTGTATGTAATTATAAAAAATACATTTAGAATCAAATTTCAGATCTTAGGTATTTACAAAAATGCCACTACCTGGCAAGTAACTCCATGCATCTTGTCGGCTATATCTGGGGGTTCCTAGGTGCATGGCTTCTACCCAGTTACTTGGGGGAGGGGGGGAGAATTATGTCACACCCCAAATTTTACAAAAGCATGATTAAAAAAAAAATAATTTGTTTATTCCAAAAATATATTTCAGTTTGTTGTAAAAATATCTAGAAAAATATCTCTTTATTTTAAATAAATTATTTTTTTAGAAAATTTTGACAGAGTTTTCTTCGAAAATTGGATATCCAGATAATTTAAACTAACTAAAACATCCACAACATGCCTCCATCAAAAATATAATCCAACTAAATCCAGTGAGGCAATTAGAGGCCCACGATATCCTCTCAAACTCGGATATATCCAATACTAATATATATCACAGCTTAGTACACAAAGTCATAATTTTATATTACAATACCCAAAATAATAATCCCTCAATGGGATGATCAAGTGTACACCAAAAATGCCTCAAGACAAACTTTTCAAACACAATGTTTGAGTACTAACATTTCTACATAAGTCCTAAAGGTAAATACAAAAAGACTCCAAAAGAGATTCTCTCTAATCCAGGCTCCCACAAGCATTCCATCACCTATGCTCCAGAATGCATGCTAGTCTCTGAAAATATTATTAAGGGATGAGCAACCACAGCTTAGTAGGATAATCCTTTTTTCAAGCATTTATAAAGTTTTAAATACCAATATTCCACAAACCATACGAATAAGTAATGAAAACATTTAAAAAAATCTCCCAACACCTCAACATTAGAAATATATAAGGTACAAATTAAAGGTTTATATATTTAAAGCTAAACAATCATAGCAAATACCATGCATGCATCGCATACAGACCATATAATCAATCACACTGGTTCACACGTAAACAATCCCCGGGGAACCTTTTGGGTCTTGCACCCTAAGGTCTCATCGCTCTTCTTGCTTTTCAAGGGGAACGTGTAGGGCACAACTTGTGATGCCACATAGGCCATTATTGAAAATCACTATCATAACCAATCTCCCTTAGGAATAGTAGTCGCCTTGGCAACCCACTCAATATGCCCCAACCTTCTACTAATCCTCTGCCTGTCAGTATCGAACATATATTTTTCAAAAATTATTATTTTCTATATCCATAAATCCTTTTGAAAACACATGTCATAACCTTGACATTTTATCAAACATGTGGCAGGCTCAAATATCAAAATTTGTATTTTCAAAGCAACACAACTATTTCCAAGAGAATAAGTCATATATATTATGTACAAGATCATAGCATACTTCAAAACTCCCAAATCATAGGTTTAATCCAATACCCATAACTAAAATCAAACTAGAGTTTCAAACCCACCGCAAAAATCATTTTTATTTCCAAGAGAATAAGTCATATATATTATGTACAAGATTATAACATACTTCAAAACCCATAAATCATAGGTTTAATCAAATACCCATAACTAAAATCAAAGGTTTCAAACCCATAATACTAAAATCATTTTTATGCATGTAGGTTCACAATTCATTGCATACTCAACACTAAATCAAGGTTTATAACAAGTATTTTACCATCAAACACATAGTAAACCTTAGCTAAAGAAAATATATGAGATGCACAATGTAAATGCAAGAGAGAGAAAAATCCCACCTAAGAATCAAGAATTTCAAATCAAGTTCCTAGGATTTCGAAGCAAAGCCCAAGCTTTAGAGACCTTCTTTTTCCTTTTGTCTTCTCTTAGGGTTATAAGAGGTATTTGGTGAGAGTGGAATGAAATAATGGGAGAAATGAGGCTGAAATTGGGGTTTTAAATCCAGCAGTCCCGAAGTTATAAAAAGTATCTAATGAATTATGAGTTCAATACATCCTGTTTAGCAGAAAGACGGATATTCCTTGCTCATTATCAGACAATCACTTATTCACAAACCTCGCGTGGGGCTAATAGTTTTCATTTCCCATCTCATGGAAAACCCTTTTCGCTCCGCTTAGCCTTATCCCCCTCTAGGGGTATTTTAGTGATAGGTTCTATAGGAACTGGACGATCCTATTTGGTCAAATACCTAGCGACAAACTCCTATGTTCCTNATACTATCATGTTAATATCATTTATATGAAATATGGGATCTTACAATCCACCCCCCCCCCCCAAATAAGTTTCGTCCTCGAAACATAGGCTCCCTCGTCTAAGTCTCAATTGTTAACCACCAACCCAACCAAGTGAACTCCATTCACCAACACAAGAATATATCTTCAAGTTTCTTTTGTGTATTCACTACCTTCACCATCACATATTTATATAGGCTGATAATCAGCCAATCCACCAATCTCAAACTACAAGTATTACGATTAATTAAAATATTTTCATGTCCATTCATGCAATCACATTTCTTCACTTAAGTTTCATTCTTATAATGTTGCTTCATGTCCCATGATATTGCCTCAGATTTTCCCATGTTTGCTCCATCGTCACAGTTATCATAAGTTCACAAATTCACATTCTTTTTAAGCTATCAAACTTTTCCAATAACCCATGCGACTACCAAAATTAATTTTTCACCACGATTCACCTCTAGGTTGTTGAATTCATTGCTTACTCGTCACCTATGGTAATCATTTAATTCTCGATATTATAGTCATTCAAGATACCATGACATTCTTGGCCCATGCTCCCATCCACACTACTCCAGAGTGCACGGCCCAAGACATGGTACAACTTATGACATGGTCCGGCTCAAGACGTGCATGACTGTAAAACCCGAAAAATTTTGAACTTAAAAAAAGAAAAATG
Organism: Ilex paraguariensis; assembly: GCA_963454935.2. Lineage (NCBI taxonomy): Eukaryota > Viridiplantae > Streptophyta > Magnoliopsida > Aquifoliales > Aquifoliaceae > Ilex > Ilex paraguariensis. Next base: position 336,744 of record CAUOFW020006447.1, read on the forward strand.
GTAATTTGTCACTATAATGCGGGTTTAAAATTCATATTTTTCTAGAGCTTGGATGATTCAACAGACCTGACCATTGGATTCGTATCATGAAATTGTGCTGCCTTGTCAATTTTTGTCGAATTCTGAGATAGTCGAATTTTACACGTTTTACGAGATAATTGGGTGACGAATGACCTTTCAAAAATCCCCCAAAAAAAATTAATAAAATTTCCTTATAATTGAATAAAATTTCAAATAAAATTAATTTGGACTTAAACTAGATTAAAATGAATCGTTTCGGGATAAAAAATGGACCTGGAAGTAGTAAACGTGCGGGGTGATGTGGACCGCGCAATTAAAAAGTATAAATAGGGATAAAAATCTGAAAAATCAGATATTCTAACCCCTATTCAACTGTGTTCAGACGTTCAAAGTGAGAGAAGAGAGAAGAGAGAAAAAAAGAAAAAAACTCAAATTCTACATTTCTCTTGACGATCAAAGGAGCTCCGTCGGTCGGAATCTGTCGGACCAAGATTTAAAGTTGGTCTATGTGATGAGGGCTACGTGTACGTACCAAGAACGAAGGATTTCACTAGAGATCCAAGGGGAGGATTTTTGGGAAATCAAAGATTTAGAGGTGGGGTTGTGTTCTTGAGGCGTCTACCACTTGTATCACGCTCCAAGAGGTAGTGTTTCTCCTACTTTAGTTCACTTTCTTACCTAGGGCGTATTATGAATGGGGTAAGGTTATAGAATAACCTAGGTCACTTAACTATGGTTATGGAAATGAGAAAATGGGTATGAAATTTTGCCTAGACCAATTCCTAGTTATGTTGGCATAGGAAATTACTTGTGTGATTTCCTTGGAACTTGATATTTTGGGCATGCTATATGTTTTATATTATGCCTTGTGAATGAGGTGAAAACTCTTGTGTGATAACATGAATTGTGCCTTAAGGTATTTTGCTATTTGCCTAAGTGGAAATTAAGTTGTTATAGCATGGATTATGTATAACAAGCTTGTGAAATTTGTTAAGGATGAATGAATTTCTATATATTGTTAATATATTAGCATCATGTTGATTTATGGTAATTATATGCAATTGTTATAGATTTTCATGACATATGTGGAGATATGTGGTTAAATTGCTCAATTGACACTTATTACATATAGAGCATAACATGGAAATTGCAATGGTGCACTACATTGCATGTGCATGGGGGAAACACATCCATATGCATGAGTGTGGGTGTGGGTGTGTGGGTGCATGGTTGAATCAAACACCATATTTGGTGATTGATGAGTGGGCTCGAAAAAATTAGACTAAAGATCCGATTGAGTCTCATTAATGCATGAAAGGAAAATTGGGTCGGGGTAGTAAGAAGGCCTAGACTATCCCTCGGGTGAGAGACCCGGTGATTGGATACTCACTCCGTTGGTATAAGAGCCCATGAAGTGTATCAATGTACGCGAAACCGTTGGTGGGAGTCCATGAATTCCGTGTCGGTTGGGTGTCGTTGGTGTAAGTCCATAAATATCCACCCCAAATAAAGACCCAGAGATTTTAAATAACCATTTAGAGGATAATATAAAAATGGAGGGAGCTAGAAGGGCTCGGTTTTATATACATTGACATTTGCATGTGTTTGGGAGCCGAGAAAGGCTCGGGATTAAAATACGGGAGTGAACCTCATTTCATTCATAGCATGATATGGTAAATTCCAACATGGAATACATATATTCTTGATTGGAATGATTACACGATTAAATAATTGTGGATTGTTGCATTGTACATTCGTATGCAATTAGGTTGGGGAGTAACCTCTGTAGGAAGTATTCTATTAAGCGTTGGGCTCACCCTATACGGGAACACATTTCAAGTGCGGGGTTTGTACCAGTGGAGGACTCACATTCGAGGCCTCAAGGATGAAGAAAATCCAGGTTGTGGCTTTTGAAAATAAGTTTTTGTAAAACTTTTAAGTGAAAAACATTGTTGAGCATGTTTTGGATGGGAAGAATAGGCTTTGGAATGAGTTGGAAATGAAGAAGGAAGGATTTGTAGAAGAACAGACAAAACCTTTTGGAAGGTTAATGTAAATTTTTATCCAGCAAGCAAAACCTTCCAGAAGGTCGACGAAAATCTTCCAGAAGAACTTTTTTAATGAGTAAAACCTTCCGAAAGGTTTTCCAAATATCTGAATTTTTAAGAATACTTAGCCATGCATTTGGGCTATGTGTTCCCTCATTCAAATGATGTCACTGGACCATAATGCNGAAGGTAGAGCAAAACCTTCCAGAAGGTTTTCCAAATATCTGAATTTTTAAGAATACGTAGCCATGCATTTGGGCTATGTGTTCCCTCATTCAAATGATGTCAATGGACCATAATGCAGTATAAATTGTGATGTGTTAGACCTTGGAAGGGTCTAGAGACTATGATGTACACATATTAAGCAATTGGGAGTTCCCCTGTCCTAGGGAGACCCTATCCAAACCTTTTTATTATTGAGCCGTGGTGTCGGGTCATGTGGCATTCACAGGTATTTTTGTTGGTTAATGGGTGATCAATGAGTTAACACGGGACCCCCGATTTTAGGGGCGTTACCGCTTGGTATCAAAGCATAGGTATATGAATTACCTAGGGCTTGATGGGCATAGGGTCTAGGCCATTGCATTCATTGTGCATTCATGTTATGTGTTTAATTGCTACATGTTTTGTGTTACATACTATGTGAAATATATACATGGTCAAATGTATATGAAAAAGGGAAACACTAGGGTTAGAAAACATAACCTTGGGTTTCAAAAAAAGGGATGAGCGGTGTAGTTCATGGCGTAAAAGTCTACTAGTATGGGATATACACACTACTAGTGAGGCAAGGAGAAAAATCTCCAAGTTTTAAACTTGATTCCCTATCTTGGGATACTATGTGAGTGTTCGATTGTTATTTGACATGTGTGTAGATGGCAAATTGAGGAAGAGAACGCCGAGGCGGTGGGTGGACTAACCAACCACCACCGACCTTTGACTAACAAGCCTTTGTGGAGGCTATTGGTGCGGCGGCTACTACGATTGCACAAGCCAGTGCTATAACTGCTAATGTTGCACAGACAGGTGCAAATGTGGGCCAAGGAGGCACGAGTAACGTCCAAAAGTTTAAGGCACATCAGCCTCCGATCTTCATGGGAGGGTCGGATCCTATGATGGCTGACCATTGGTTCCAATAGGTGGATAAGATCTTAAGGACTATAGAGATCTCCTCCGATGCCACAAAGATAACACTAGCTACTTTTCAACTAGAGGGAGAATCCCAAGTGTGGTGGGATTGGGTTAAGACCTCGAAGAACTTGGAGGTAATGACATAGGCCGAGCTCAAGGAGCTTTTCTCGGGCAAATACTTCCCAGCAGCTGCTAGACATGTGAAGGCCCGGGAGTTCTTAGATTTGAGAAAAGGCACGATGACGGTGATGGAGTATGTAGCTAAGTTCACTGAGTTAGCCCGTTTCGTCGATGATTACGTGGCCACAGACATGGCCAAGGTGAGAAAGTTCGAGGATGGTCTGAAATTGTCCATTTGGGGTAAAATTGTGGGTCTTCTTCTGCAGGACTTTGATTCGATGGTCACAACAGCTATGGCCATTGAGAGAGAAAGGTGGAGGACAAACAGAGGTAGAGGACGCACGGAGCATCTGGGAGTTGGGTGGTAAAGACAAGAAGAAGGAGGGCCAATCCTCTTCTTCTAGCTCGGGGAAGAGGTAGAAGACCTTTACTCCCCAGGGACAACAGGGGCAAGGTCGTGGTCACCAAGGCCAAGGCCAGAGTCGATCCTCTCAAGGTGGGAAAAATTACAGGACTACCTATCAGGCAGGGCATAGGACATGTTTTCACTGCCACCAGCCTGGTCACATGAAGCGGGATTGTCCCTAGAGGCAGGGGTCCCAAGGCTATAGCTTATCTCAGTCACAATCGTTGGTGGGGCAGCCACAAACACACTTTGCTCCTCACTACCCCACCATGGGCCAGGGGAGCTAGTATCAATTTCAGGGGGCTACACAAGGTCCTACTACTTCACGTGCAGGGACTCCGTAAGCAGGCCAGATAGGCTAGGGCATGGGTCAAAGCCGAGGACAAGGTGCACAAGTTGGTACTTCGGGAATCTAGGGGCGTGTTTATGCCTTGGTGCCACAGATTGAGATGGTGGATGAATCGGTTATATAAGGTACATTTCTACTCTCTCACTTATGGGCTAAAGTATTGTTTGATTCTGGTGCATCGCATTCATTTATTATTGTATCTTGTACAAAAGATTTGGGCTTAAAGTTTGAAACCTTAGAAAAGCCATTGCATGTAAGTTCTCCTCTTGGAGCTAGGGTGAGAGTTGATCAGATATGTCGGGGTTGTGAGTTAGAGATCTCAGGAATTTTACTCACCGTAGACCTTAGGGTCATGGACATGTCAAAGTTCGATGTTATCCTCAGGATGGATTGGTTGATAACACATCAAGTCGTCATTGATTGTGATCAGAAAAGGGTCACTGCTTATACTCTAGAGGATATTTGTTTCAAGTTCTAAGGGGAAAAGCAAGATGTCTTACCTCAAGTCGTGTATGATTCACGATGACTCGAACAATTGATGGGTTGGATTGCAAGCCTTACCCTGGAGGATGAGGCGGGATAGGAATTGGGTCTATCTCGGGTTGTATGTGGGTATGAGGATATTTTTTTGGATGAATTACCGGGATTACCTCCACATAGGGGTGTAGACTTCACCATTGAATTGTATTGGGGTACTTCGCCTATTTCTATGACTCCACATAGAATGACACCAGCTGAGTTGCAAGAACTCAAGGTCCAATTACAAGAATTGTGGGACAAGGGGTTTATTCGATCGAGCACTACACCTTGGGGTACTTCAATATTATTTGCCAAGAAGAAAGATAAAACTCTTCGGTTGTGTATCGACTATCGGCAATTGAATAGGTTTACTATTAAGAATAGGTACCCTTTGCCAAGGATTGATGACTTGTGTTGATCAACTGAGAGGGGCGCGAGTCTACTCTAAGATAGATCTCCGCAATGGTTACTATCACTTGAGGGTTAGGGAGGAGGATATCCCTAAGACAACGTTCAAAACGCAGTATATGCATTTTGAGTTCACAATGATGCCCTTCGAATTGACGAATGCCCCGACGGCATTTATGGATCTCATGTATAGGTTGTTTCAACCCTACCTTGATCAAATCGTCGTGGTCTTTGTTGACAACATCTTGATCTACTCTAAGTCTGAGTAGGAGCATGAGGGTCACTTGAGGGTTGTTCTCTAGACCTTGAGAGATCATCAGTTGTATGCCAAGTTCAGCAAATGTGAATTTTTGGCTTACTGAGGTAAAATTTTTGGGACACGTCGTGTCGATTTCGGGTGTATCCGTAGACCTGGAGAAAGTTAAGGCAATCATGAATTGGGAGAGTCCCAAGTCAGTCTTCGAGATACATAGTTTCTTGGGATTAGTGGGGTATTAGTGGATGTTCATTGAAGACTTATCCCGACTAGTTGCACCTATGACGAAGTTGAACTAGAAAGAGGTCAAGTTTGAGTGGAATGATGCGTGTGAGAATACATTCCAGGAGTTGAAGCGGAGACTTACTTCTGCTCCTATTTTGATAGTCCCGGAAAGAGGACAGAGGTATATAGTATACTGTGATACCTCCAAGGACAAACTTGGTTGTGTTTTGATGCAGTTCAGGAGGGTGGTGGCTTATGGTTCTCGGTAGTTAAAGAACCATGAGCAGAATTATCCCACACATTACATGGAATTGGTGACCATTGTCTTTGCCTTGAAGGCTTGGCGCTACTATCTATACAATGAGCAATTTGAGGTGTTTTCAGACCACAAGAGTCTGAAGTACATCTTTACACGGCGGGACCTCAACATAAGGCAACACAGGTGGATGGAGTTTCTGGAAGACTATGAATTCACTTTGTATTACCATCCTAGTAAGGCAAATGTGGTGGCTGATGCACTCAACAGGAAGTCACGGAGAGTCTTGGCTAGTGTGGCTTTCCAGGAGTGGCAGATGCTCGAGACTGTGGGACAATTCGGGCTACATTACATGGGGCAAGCTCAGGTTACTTAGGGAGTTTGGTGGCAACACCTTCCCTACTGAGCAGGGTGATTGGGTCCTAGAGTCAGGGTACAGAATTATCATTCGTCAGGGATCGGATATAGGTAGGTACGGGTGACGAGGGTTGGACCATTCACTCGGATGATAGTCTTCGATTTCAGGGAAGGATTGTGGTTCCCCAGTCTGCGGAGCTCAGAGAGGAGCTCCTTAGGGAATTTCATTGCTCCTGATTTGCTGTGCATCCAGGTGGCACGAAGATGTATCATGATCTCCGTCATCAATATTATTGGAGCAGGATGAAGAAAGACATTGAGAATTTTGTTAGCTGATGTCTTATGCGTCAGCAGGTGAAAGTTGAACATTAGAGACCAGCAGGGTTACTCCAGTCTTTAGAGGTAGTTGAGTGGAAGTGGGAGTATGTCACGATGGATTTTGTGACTCACTTGCCACGAACATCGCGGGGGCATGATGCGGTGTGGGTGATAGTGGATCAGCTTACTAAGTTGGCACACTTTTTGGCCGTGCGGATGACCTTCACACTAGAAGAATTTTGTAGGTTGTATATACAAGAGATTGTCCGGTTGCATAAGGTTCCCATATCTATAGTATCAGATCAGGATCCCAAGTTTACGGCTCATTTTTGGGAGAGTTTCTAGCGAGCTATGGGGACACGGTTGATGATAAGCACTGCTTTTCATCTCCAGACGGACGGTCAGTCTGAGAGGACCATCTAGACATTAGAGAACATGCTTCGGGCATGCGTCCTAGATCTCAAGGGCAGTTGGAAAGATCATCTACCTTTAGTGGAGTTCGCCTTCAATAACAGTTACCAGGCGAGCATACAGATGACACCCTATGAGGCACTATATGGGAGGCCTTGTCGTTATCTGGTTNTGCCTATAACAACAGTTACCAGGCGAGCATATAGATAACACCCTATGAGGCACTATATGGGAGGCCTTGTCGTTACCTGGTTTGTTGGACTGAGGTAGGAGAGAAAATCTCTACAGGTCTAAAGTTGGTTAGAGAGAGCTCGGAGAAGGTGGACTTGATACGGAAGCGTCTTCTCACGTCTCAGAGTCGACAGAAGAGCTACGCTGACAGACGGCGACGACCTCTAGAATTTGCGGTAGGGGATCATGTCTTCTTGAAGGTGATGCCTAAAAGAGGAGTGGTCAGGTTCGGCAAGTGGGGAAAGCTTTCGCCGAGGTATATTGGGCCCTTCGAAGTACTCGAGAGGGTGGGTACAGTTGCTTATCAGTTGGCGTTACCGCCAAATCTATCGGGTGTTCATGCGGTATTCCATGTCTCCATGCTTCAAAAATACACCTCAGATCTGACTCATGTGGTGGATTGGGGCGAGCTTGTTGTTGATGCAGATGGGACCTTCGAGGAGGGACCGATGCACATCATAGATAGTTGGGATCAGATTTTTCTAGACAAGACCATGAGGCTAGTGAAGGTGATGTGGCAACACCGAGGAGTAGAGGAGGCGACATGGGAGCGCGAATACACTATTTGTACTAGTTATCCTTTCTTATTCAAGGATGGAGGTACATTATTATATTCATTTAGTATTGTATGACTATTGCATATGCATGTGGTTAAATGTGCATGTGTGTGTGAATTTCGGAGATGAAATTCTTTTAAGAGAAGAAGAATGTAAAACCTGAGAAAATTTAAATTTTTTCAAAAAAAGGGTAAAATAGTAATTTGCCACTATAATGCGGGTTTAAAATTCATATTTTTCTATAGCTCGAATGACGCAATGGACCTCACCGTTGGATTCGTATCGCGAAATCAAGCTGCCATGTTAATTTTCGTTGAATTCTTAGATATTCGAATTTTATACATTTTACGAGACAATTGGGTGACGAATGACCTCTCAAAGGTCCCCAAAAATGAAATTTATAAAATTTTCTTATAATTAAATAAAAGTTCAAATAAAATTAATTTGGACTTAAACCGGATTAAAATGAATCGTTTTAGGGATGAAAAAAGACCCAAAAGTAGTAAACGTGCGGGGCGATGTGGACCGTGCAATTAAAAAATATAAATAGGACTAAATATCTGAAAAACCAGATATTCTCACCCCTATTCAGTAGTGTTCATACGTTGGAAGTGAGAGAATAGAGAAAAGCAAGAAAAACTCAAATTCTACATTTCTCTTGACGATCCAAGGAGCTCTGTCTGTCGGAATTTGTCGAACCAAGACTTAAAGTTGGTCTACGCGATGAGGGCTACGCGTACGTACCAAGAATGAAGNATGTTTCTCCAAATTTACGGTTTTGCCATTAAGAATCTCCAATTTGATCCATATGACTANTTCTCCTAAACCCATACAAGGTTTAGAAAAACATTTAAAATAGTCGGTCTCAATTTTAACATAACATAGATACANCCGAGCTGCCATGTTAATTTTGGGCATGCTATATGTTTTATATTATGTCTTGTGAATGAGGTGGAAACTCTTATGTGATAACATGAATTGTGCCTTCAGGTATTTTGCTATTTGCCTAAGTGGAAATTAAGTTGTTATAGCATGGATTATGTATNATCGACGTTTCAGATTCATTTTTAATGCTATTTTAACCTAAAAACATTTATTTTTATGATTTATTTTAAAACCCAAGTCAACGTACACCCGAAACACTAAAATTTATATTTTACCCATCCGAATTGGCTATTAATGAAGTTTTGCGATGTTTGCAAATAAAATGTGNTCCACCCTCCTTTAGGTCGCCTTTGATTCTCAAACATCCTTACCGGGAACCTCTTGAAAATGGATAAGCATCGTTACATGGAACCTCTCACCAATTACTACATTATTTCCCAAGCATCGTTACCGGGAACNCATATTGATTTATGGTAATTATATGCAATTGTTATAGATTTTCATGACATATGTGGAGATATGTGGTTAAATTGCTCAATTGGCACTAATTACAAATAGACCATAACATGAAAATTGCAGTGGTGCACTACATTGCATATGCACGGGGGAAACACATCCATAAGCATGTGTGTGGGTGTGTGGGTGTATGGTTGAATCAAACACCANTATAGACCATAACATGAAAATTGCAATGGTGCACTACATTGCATATGCACAAGGGAAACACATACATAAGCATGTGTGTGGGTGTATGGTTGAATCAAACACCATATTTGGTGACTGATGAGTGGGCTCGAGAAAGTTGGACTGAAGATCCGACTGAGTCTCATTAATGCATGGAAGGAAAATTGGGTCGAGGTAGCAAGAAGGGCTAGACTATCCCTCGGGTGAGAGGCCCGGTGATTGGATATGCACTTCGTTGGTATAAGAGTTCATGAAGTGTGTCGGTGTACGCGGAACCGTTGGTGGGAGTCCATGAATTCGTGTTAATTGGGTGTTGTTGGTGTAAGTCCATAAATATTATAACGCCCCAAAACACACCCTAGACGACATTACATTTTAAAACTATTCATATTATGAGAGCACTAATATAATCCCTTAAGAAACAAGACTTCATTTGTCATCCACGAATATTTATAACATTATCCAAAAGAATAAGCCCAAGTCATGGCTATTACATCTCAAAAATTAATTAAAGAAGCGCAGCGGAATAAACAAAAGAAGCTAGACTACACAATGTTCCAAAAGAATGTCCTAGTCTAGTACAAAAGGAAAGGAGGTCGCTCTATGCGTNACAAGCTTGTGAAATTTGTTAAGGATGAATGAATTGCTATATATTGTTAATATATTAGCATCATATTGATTTATGGTAATTATATGCAATTGTTATAGATTTTCATGACATATGTGGAGATATGTGGTTAAATTGCTCAATTGGCACTAATTACAAATAGACCATAACATGAAAATTGCAGTGGTGCACTACATTGCATATGCACGGGGGAAACACATCCATAAGCATGTGTGTGGGTGTGTGGGTGTATGGTTGAATCAAACACCATATTTGGTGACTGATGAGTGGGCTCAGGAAAGTTGGACTGAAGATTCGACTGAGTCTCATTAATGCATGGAAGGAAAATTGGGTCGAGGTAGCAAGAAGGGCTAGACTATCCCTCGGGTGAGAGGCCCGGTGATTGGATATGCACTTCGTTGGTATAAGAGCTCATGAAGTGTGTCTGTGTACGCGGAACCGTTGGTGGGAGTCCATGAATTCGTGTTAATTGGGTGCTGTTGGTGTAAGTCCATAAATATTGTAACGCCCCAAAACACACCCTAGACGACATTACATTCTAAAACTATTCATATCATGAGAGCACCAATATAATCCCTTAAGAAACAAGACTTCATTTGTCTTCCACGAATATTTACAACATTATCCAAAAGAATAAGCCCAAGTCATGGCTATTATATCTCAAAAATTAATTAAAGAAGCGCAGCGGAATAAACAAAAGAAGCTAGACTACACAATGTTCCAAAAGAATGTCCTAGTCTAGTACAAAAGGAAAGGAGGTCGCTCTATGCGTCCACCTCGGGATCCACACTCCCGTCCAGTGGAGTCTCCCAAGTAGCGGGCTCCTCGACCCTTACGTCCTCCTCCTCAAGCGGGTAATCTGAAAAATGTTAGCGATAGGGGGTGAGCATGAAGCTCTGTAGAAAATTCTCCTAAACCCATACAAGGTTTAGAAAAACATTTAAAACGGTCGGTCTCAATTTTAACATAACATAGATACATAATTTGAAATAAAGTAGTGGCATTTAAAAATGATCTCAAGTTTATTTAAAAATATTACTTAAATGAATAAACGAGCACCACATACAAATAATAACCATTAATTGTCATAACCAATTCCCAACAATTCTTTCGGTAGGTGGCATACTTTGTGGTAACCTCCCCCCCCCTTTAGGTCACCTTTGATTCTCAAGCATCCTTACCGGGAACCTCTTGAAAATGGATGAGCATCCTTACATGGAACCTCTCACCAATCACTACATTATTTCCCAAGCATCCTTACCGGGAACCTCTTGGGAAGGGGTGAGCATCCTTACAAGGAACCTCTCACTCATGTGCATCACAAACAACCCAACCAAGCATACAATTCCAACATTTATCTCAATTTACAAGCATCTATCCAAAATCCCCAAAATATATCATATAACAATTCCACAACCAACTAAGAAAATACATGAGATCACAATAACATCATTTTTCTACCCAACACAAAGCACTAAGGTTTCGAAATCCATAATAAAGAAAGCATTTAGGAAGGAAATACATCACTCTCCAAAAATTAGGGTTTTAAAACTAGAAAGGAGATTTCATGGGTATTAAACCCTACTTTGTTCAAAACATGTAATCCTTGCAAAAAGCCTAAGAGATGATGATTCCATAGCATATATATATCATTGATAGCCAAAACATACATATATAAATACCCTAGCCTCAATGTAAGTGAATGAGAGAAAACCCTTACTTTGAATCCTTAGCTTTGGTGGGAAGAACAAGAATATTTGATCTTGAATCACCCTTGAATCTCTTGTTTTTTCATTCCCTTCTTCTTCTCTAATGCTCTCTAGGGTTTCAAGAGGTTTGGGGGTGTGAGGGGAGTGAAGGAAATGAGAGCAAATGAGATGAAAATGAGTTTAAAACATAGCAGCNCTATTAGTTACTCAATATAAATGATCTCAAAATTTTGAACATCTATGCTCCATAGTCCAACAATATTAAGGGCCAAAAATTTATTAAACTTTGTAAGTTTCCTTGGCACGGGACTTCAAAATTTTAGTCCATACCCTCCATTTTCATTTAAAGTCCATGAGTACAACTTAACTATCAATCCCACACTCAACCAAGGGATTTCCGATTATCACTAGCTTTACATGGTCTAAATGTTGTGAACTACAAATACCACAAAATACAATAACAAAATAACCAAAACAAGTTCATGGTCTGCCCTCAAAGATAACACCTTCCATATTCTTTGGAGAGTTATGGTCACATAACGCTCATGCATAGTCCAATCCCTCCTACCCTTTCATGTAATGGCTAATTTCCTTACTCCNTATAACGCTCATGCGTAGTCCAATCCCTCCTACCCTTTCATGTAATGACTAATTTCCTTACTCCATATTTCTTTCCCTTTAAAAGCTTACCATGTCATTCTTAATCAATCTTCAACCAAAGTCATCTAATATAATTAATCAATTATTGCACCATGATCTTCCAATCATACTCTTTCTAAATAATTCTTATAACTCAGTTGTACAAAAATAAGTCATCTCTTAACATCTAATTTTTACCCAAAGCAACACTATCCAACTATCCATACTAATTCCAAACCACGATTGATAACCTCAAATAAATGGTCATAAAATAACCTTCAATCCACTTAGAAACAAAATCATAATTTGTACACTTATTCCAAAATTGACACAAATACTTATTCATTTTATTATGCCTGTTCCAATTGATTGTATTTGAACATTGTACTATTTTATAGTCTCTTAATCACCCTAATGGAAGACATATGCAACTCAAAGTTTTCACCATAAAACCAAAATTTCCAATATTTCTTCAATTCTTAACCTCTCAATTCATTCTAATAACTTCACCTAACAAAAATTGTACAAAGGATGCCATATTTGATTCCATATCTCCAATCAACAAAATTGAGTTACCACATATCATTGACGTAAAAAAATTCAAGTAACTAAGGGCCAACCATAACAGTAAAAATTGACATAACCTAGAATAGATATAACATCACAACTTGTCGTACCTCAAAGACCATCAATCTACCATTAACTCTTAATTTCATACTTTTTCGATCAAAGTACACTAATAATCTCTATGACATCCCAAACTCATGCCACAACAATAATTTCTTTAAGACCACACATGTCTCATAACTATCTCCAATACTAGTACACCTATTTGCCTACAGCTCCCATGTAAAACCTAATCCCTAAGCTCTGATATCAATCTGTCACGTCCCAAATTTCACAAAAGGTGTGATTAAAAAAATAATTTTTTTATTCAAAAAACACATGCCAGTTTGTTGTAAAAACATCTAGAAAATATCTCTTTAGTTTAAATAAATTATTTTTTTAGAAAATTTCAGCAGATTTTTTTTAAAAAATCGGGCATCTAGATAATTGGCGAGAGCTACTTGTGAGAGCATAACATAATTTAAACTAACTAAACATCTACAACATGCCTCTATCAAAAATATAATCCAACTAAATTCGGGGTGGCTATTATAGGCCCACAAAGTCCTCTCAAATCCNTCTCTAATACTAATTATAATTTTCTAATTTCTTTTTCAATTTATTATAATCAGCACTAACAACCGATAAAAAATTCTCATGGGTTCTCTCTCACAAGTACAAGATGCATGCAAAACCTTCAATTAATACTTTTAGAACTATCATAATTCTCCACATTTTTAACCAATTTGATCTACCCTATATCTTTTTTTGAATTTCCAATACGATTTTTTGCCAAACATTGTCTTCAAGTGTTGGGTCACCGCCTAATGCCTAGTTCAATTTATAATTTATTATTATCTTCCAAGAGTTAGATATTCAATGCCGTTATGATAAGCACCTCAAGTAATGACTCGTAGCAAAATATTATAGCTTCCTTAAGTCCAAGATTACAACAACACATTTTACGGAACTCTTAAGTCCCCATGATTCAATCCAACATCTTAATATTTCTTGAACTATAAAATATAACCATTATAAAGCTATATTCCTTAGGGTCTAAATCATTCTTCAATTCCACACCACTAATCACCATACGCTTAAAAATTTCTCATGATCCACAAGATGATAACCATTCACCGGCTAATAGAGTAATCTCGTACTTTAACCAAAACTTAATTAATCATTCGTCTGTTAATATCAAAACCTCCATGTGTAATTTTCTACATAGATCTACCATATTAAATACTTTTAACATTACAGCCAACTGCAAAGATTTATGAATTGAAGGTCAAACCTAATGATGAATTGAAAAGAGCTGGAGATAAACTTCCATATTTGTACAATATTTAACTTCCAAAGACATTAAAAGATCTCACATCACGATAAGAGTTTATGTCGAATATTGAACATCATCATTGTTCTATTAGTTACTCAATATAAATGATCTCAAAATTTTGAACATCTATGCTCCATAGTCCAACAATATTAAGGGCCAAAAACTTATTAAACTTTGTAAGTTTCCTTGGCACGGGACTTCAAAATTTTAGTCCATACCCTCCATTTTCATTTAAAGTCCATGAGTACAACTTAACTATCAACCCCACACTCAACCAAGGGATTCCCGATTATCACTAGCTTTACATGGTCTAAATGTTGTGAACTACAAATACCACAAAATACAATAACAAAATAACCAAAACAAGTTCATGGTCTGCCCTCAAAGATAACACCTTCCATATTCTTTGGAGAGTTATGGTCATATAACGCTCATGCGTAGTCCAATCCCTCCTACCCTTTCATGTAATGACTAATTTCCTTACTCCATATTTCTTTCCCTTTAAAAGCTTACCATGTCATTCTTAATCAATCTTCAACCAAAGTCATCTAATATAATTAATCAATTATTGCACCATGATCTTCCAATCATACTCTTTCTAAATAATTCTTATAACTCAGTTGTACAAAAATAAGTCATCTCTTAACATCTAATTTTTACCCAAAGCAACACTATCCAACTATCCATACTAATTCCAAACCACGATTGATAACCTCAAATAAATGGTCATAAAATAACCTTCAATCCACTTAGAAACAACATCGTAATTTGTACACTTATTCCAAAATTGACACAAATACTTATTCATTTTATTATGCCTGTTTCAATTGATTGTATTTGAACATTGTACTATTTTATAGTCTCTTAATCACCCTAATGGAAGACATATCCAACTCAAAGTTTTCACCATAAAACCAAAATTTCCAATATTTCTTCAATTCTTAACCTCTCAATTCATTCTAATAACTTCACCTAACAAAAATTGTACAAAGGATGCCATATTTGATTCCATATCTCCAATCAACAAAATTGAGTTACCACATATCATTGACGTAAAAAAATTCAAGTAACTAAGGGCCAACCATAACAGTAAAAATTGACATAACCTAGAATAGATATAACATCACAACTTGTCGTACCTCAAAGACCATCAATCTACCATTAACTCTTAATTTCATACTTTTTCGATCAAAGTACACTAATAATCTCTATGACATTCCAAACTCATCCCACAACAATAATTTCTTTAAGACCACACATGTCTCATAACTATCTCCAATACTAGTACACCTATTTGCCTACAGCTCCCATGTAAAACCTAATCCCTAAGCTCTGATACCAATCTGTCACGTCCCAAATTTCACAAAAAGTGTGATTAAAAAAATAATTTTTTTATTCAAAAAACACATGCCAGTTTGTTGTAAAAACATCTAGAAAATATCTCTTTAGTTTAAATAAATTATTTTTTTAGAAAATTTCAGCAGATTTTTTTTAAAAAATCGGGCATCTAGATAATTGGCGAGAGCTACTTGTGAGAGCATAACATAATTTAAACTAACTAAACATCTACAACATGCCTCTATCAAAAATATAATCCAACTAAATTCGGGGTGGCTATTATAGGCCCACAAAGTCCTCTCAAATCCAGATACATCTAATACCAATATATACCACAACTCAGTACACAAAGTCATAACTTTATATTACAATACCAAAAATAATAATCCGTCTACTGGATGATTAAGTGTGCACCAAAAATGCGTCAAGACAACCTTTTCAAACACAATGTTTGAGTATTAACATTTCTACATAAGTTCTAAATGTAAATACAAAAAGACTCCAATTTATCATCATCTATGCCCCACAATGTATGCTAGTCTCTGAAAATATTAGTAATTGATGAGAAACCACAACTCAATAGGATAATCTGTTTCCAAAGCATTTACAAAGTTTTAAATACCAGCATTCTACAAACCAGATGAATAAGTAATGAAAGATTTCTATAATTAAGTATAGGTACAAGATAATAAGTAAAGCATTTAAAAAAATCTCCCAACACCTTAACATTAGAAATATACAAGGTATAAATTAAAGGTCTATATATTTAAAGTCAAACCATCATAGCAAATACCATGCATGCCTCGCATACGGACAATATAATCAATCACACCAGTTCACACATGAACCATCCCTAGGGAACCTTTTGGGTCTTGCACCCTAGGGGCTTATCGCCCTTTTTTTCTTTTCAAGGGGAACGTGTAAGGCACAACTTGTGACATCACATAGGACATCACCGAAAACCACTACCATAACCAATCCCCCTTAGGAATAGTGGTCGCATTGGCAATCCACTCGGTAGGCCCCAACCGTCTGCTAACCCTCTGCCTGTCCATATTGAGCATACATTTTGCAAAAAATATTATTTTCTATATCCATAAATCCTTTTAAAAACACATGTCATAACCTTGACATTTTAGCAAACATGTAATAGGCTCAAATCTCAAAATTTATATTTTCAAAGCAACACAACCATTTTCAAGAGAATAAGTCATATATATTATGTACAAGATCATAACATACTTCAAAACCCCAAAATCATAGGTTTAATCAAAGACTAATAACTAAAATCAAACTAGGGTTTCAAACCCACCACCAAAATCATTTTTATTTCCAAGAGAATACGTCATATATATTATGTTCAAGATCATAATATACTTCAAAGCCCATAAATCATAGGTTTAATCAAATACCCATAACTATAATCAAACTAGGGTTTCAAATTCAAAATACTAAAATTATTTTTATGCATGCAGGTTCATAATTCATAGCATATTCGACACTAAATCAAGGTTTATAACAAGTATTTTGCCATCAAACACATAGTATATTTTAGCTAAAGAAAATACTTGAGATGCACAATGTAAATACAAGAAAGAGGAAAACCCCACTTAAGAATCAAGAATTCCAAGCAAAGTTCCTAGGATTTTCAAGCAAAGCCCAAACTTTAGTGATCTTCTTCTTCCCTTTTCTTTTTCCCTTTATCTTGTCTTAGGGTTCTAAGAGGTATTAGGTGAGAGTGGAATGAAATAATAGGATAAATGGGGCTGAAATTGGGGTTGTAAACCCAGTAGTCCCGAAGTTTGTTGTTCCTGGAACAATAAAAATGTATTTTTTTTTTCAGAAATTACGATTTTGCTAAAAAAATATCTCTAATTTGATCCCTATGACTACTCTAAGATTTTTTGACGTTTCGGATTCATTTTTAATGTTAGTTTAATCTAAAAAATTAATTTTATGATTTATCTCAAAATAAAAATCAATTTATACCCAAAACACTAAAGTTACTGTTTTACCCCTCCTAACCGCTATATAGGCTAAACTTTTGTTTCAAAGTTTTCAAACCTCCCAAATTCAATGGTAATGTTATTTTGACCTAAAAAATAAATATATTTACTTATTTACTCTTATCAACCTTAAACACCTCTAAAAATTAAATTTAACCCAAAAGTCAATACACCCGTACCTCAAACTTATGCAACTAATCCTTTAATAATGATTCAAAATTTCTCTCATCATTTAAAACAATACTATCAAGTTAATATCATTTAGTGAAATATGGGATCTCAAACATTATGATTAGTTGCTTGGTGTTTGGAAGAGAGAAAAACAACAGAGAGTAAGGAGAGAAGAGAAAAGTTAGAGAGATAAAATGAAAAACTTGAGAAAATTTTTGGAGTGAGTTGGATTCAAGCAAAGAGGGGTATGAATCTAGCCTAATTAGGATGCTCGAAATCTATTTATGACGTATAATTCATGTTTTAACTACTGCTTAAGCATGAATTCATGTTCTAAAAGTTTCAGGTTTTGTATGGGTTTGATAAAGGTTTGAAGATTCTTAAGGTTTTGGTTTGATTCAAGCTTTGGGGTTGGTTTTAGGGTGTTAGGGAAGAGTTTTGGTAGAGGTTTGTAAGGCCACCGTGGTTGGTGGTGATGTTGGAGTAGAGTTGTAGAGGGAAAACTATGGGAGAATCGATACTGGAATGGGATATATCAGTACAAGGCTAAGTTGTATCCATATAATGAGTAATTTGTGAGAGAATGTATTGGTACAAAGGTATGTTGTATAGGTAAAAGCCTTATGTTATGTGATGAACCGGTACAACTTCTATTGTACCAGTACAATAGGAGTCGATTTTGCCCCCGATGTCAATTTGACCTATCATTTTTTAGGGATTTTGACCAAACCAACTTGACATTATTTTTTAAATAATTATTTATGATATATATGTGAGAATTTTATGGAAAATAACATTGTTCTATTTTTTTAGGGTTTCTCAATTCTAGATCAGGCAAGATATTTCAAACTCCTTTCAAACTTATGAAATATTTTATTTATGATGCTTTAACATGTTTTGAAATATATGATTAGGTATTTTGAATATTGACTTGGTTTCGAACTTAGATTTGTATTTTTGAGTGTGGTTCACAATAATTGTTTGTATTGTTAATAGTGTATCATTGAAAATGATTGAAACTATGAGATCCTTTTGGAATTAAATATTAGTGCACAGTGGTTGAGTAGAGGATGGTTCATGTTCTAGGTTGAGGTCGTAGATCATTGAATTCATAAATGCCTAGGTGACCCTATTGGTCTTCAAAATTAGGTTCCAAATTGTTATTAGGGATTGTATCTTCCTTGGGGTGCAAGTTCCCAAAGGTTGGATCGTATGTTTGTATCGACCCTGAGTGCTCTACTAGGATGATCACCCACTGATGCAATTTTGTATTGTTGTTATGATCGTATTATTGTTTTCAACTTAAATATTTTTGCTCAATTTTTTTGCTCGATTACTTATGTATGAAATGAGTTGTTTTTATATTTTCCAATCATGTCAAATGATGTTATTTTTAAACTCACATGTTGTAGAATTGAATTACTTAACTGAGCTGTTATTGTTTACCCAACAATATTTCCCCTTTTTCATATTACTAGGTGGCAGGGATGTTCGTGAATGATTGAATTGCTAGTTTTCAAGGTTTTCATTATAAGTGTTGAATAATGTGTTGAGGCATGTAAATTGTAGTTAGCTTGATGTACTTTTATGTAATGTAACAAGTTTATAATTGAGTCATTTATGAGTACATAATATTACTTGATTTTATATGTCACACCATTCATCTTAGCTTTATTTATTAGTTATATGTTTGGGTTAAGTTTAGCTTGTGCATTAAGAGGAATCTGTATGCTTGCAAGTAATTCAATGTAAAGATGATGTTTTACATTCATTTTGATGCCTTGCAGAACTTAGGAAGTGAGCCAAGCAAGCCAGACTTTGAACCAATAGCAGCATAGGAAAATTCAAGTAATGTGTACTTGAAGCGATAAGAGTTATACATGTTCATCATCCTAGAAATAGAGTTCTACCGACACAACTGGTTCATCAGAAACATAGACCAGTTGTACTAGTTCATCGCTATTGTTCTAGGGGTTCATTTGAGGCAGAGTGTTATTCTACCAATTCATTGTTAATATTCTACCAGTAGGATAAGGACACAGTGCACTTGTACTGGTTTATTACTATGTTTGTACCAATTCATCAAAGTTGTATTTCGGCGATGACTCCTGTGTCAGGAAATTTTTAACCAATCTTTAGGCCATCTTCCATAAATGTTATTGAAGGAAATTTAGAAACTATTTGGGATAGACTAGGACTCTCCATATTAGCCAACTCTTCAGAGATATTTTCGGAGATTTTCAAGGAATAAGAGATAGATGTAGAAGGGAGAGAGGATTTTCAAAATTCTCTCTCTCTCTCTCTCTCTCATTTTTCCTTTAAATATTGAATTTTGTAGATAGAAGGGAGTTTTTGGCTTGGAAAGTTTTTTAGGAGGTGAGAGGGGTCTCTGTCCACGTCATCTTCCTCATAAATTTTCTCCCTAGGTTTTTCTTTTCAGCAAGCATAGATTTTTTTTGCCTCTCTATTTTATTGTTTAGTTTAATTACGAAGTACTTTAAATTCCTTTTTCTTTACATTAATTTTATGTTCTTGTTTTAAATACAAAGTACTGAATTTAATTTCACTTTCAATATTAGTTTTGTTTTCTTTAATTGCTATGTCTATTATTCTTGCTTTTAATTTAATTTATGTTATGTTTGAATAGTTTGTTTTCAATATAATTAGATGAGGGATTCTCATCTGTGAGTATGTAGTTAGACCTAACTATGATTTTCAATGTTAAAATTATTTTTGGTGATTGAATAAATTATGTTTACAAATATATTTGATATGTATATCTCTCTGCTTATTTGCATATAATTAATTTTGCCACGGGTAATTCTCAAAATCACTGCAATCAACATGTCAGTAATTCTTTTGTGACTTAATTCAATCAATTAAAATACATATTTTCCAAACTTTGATTTTTAGTTGAATATTTTTTGTTCAAGTTTGTTTGATTATAACCTTGTATGAGTTACAAGATTATGTCAAAATTTCTATTTACGGTGAGATAAACTCTGAAGATTATCCAGCTTATCTTAATATTCTTCCTCAATTTTTTTATCAATTATAACTATTTTCAATAATCAATATATTTTTATTCTAGTTTTTATTATATCACCATTCAAATTTTGTCTGGTTTTCCCTAAGGAGACGACCTCAGTAATACACAAAATTACTGTTTGATAATTTCTTATGCATGGGAACCGGATTTATATGTTACCACTTTTGAGAGTGTAAGACCCTATGCTAGAATTAAATAAGAATAATATCACTTTAACATTTCTCGTAGGATGAATAAAAGGATTGTAGAAACCTTGAATCGTTGTTAAAAAATTCATCATTAAGTTTGAGTTTCAAACAAATTGACTTTTGGGTCAAATTTAGTTTCGGAGGCATTTAAGCTTGAGAAGGGTGACTTGATAAGTTTCTAAATCTTTTTAGGTCAAAAATAAGCCCACCAGTGAATTCGAAAGGCTGAGAAACCTTAGGAGAGATAACATGGGGTACATTAGAAGTTTGAAAGTATTTCAGAGTTCAAACACATTTTGAAGAGAATTCGGGTAGGAAGAAATTAGAAACTACCTTAGTATTTTATCTATAATGTTTTATTCCTATGTCTGATTGATATGAAATTTGTACAGTAGAAAGTAGACTTCAATGGTTACAAAATTATGTTTTCTAAATATTTCCTAAATCGGCTTTTAACTAGGTGAAAATTGATCTGAAAGTTTGGACAAAAAGTTTCCAATGTCCAAACGCCTCTTTAAAAATGGCCCTGGTCAGTTTTTAGGATTTTTTCAATTTTTCACCCTACAAATATCATCGAGATACGATTTAAAGTGTTTTTTTACCTATTTGTCATCCGAGAAAACCCTAGAGAACTTGAGAGAGAGTAAAAGAGGAGGAATGAGAAGGATTTTTGTGTCAGGATTGATTCAAACACGCTAGGGTTATCTTCAAACATTGAATTGAGGTATGTATTTCTTCCTAAAATTTTTCATTAAGGCTAGGGTTAATATATATGTATGTTTTGATTCTAAATTATATGTATATATTATAAAATTATTGTTTCTTAGTTTTCTTATAAATCGTATTATTTCTTGAATGAGGTTTTTGTTTGATAGTCATAACAACTCTCGTTCTTAATATCAAAGCCCTAGTTATCAAGAAATATAGGTTTTACCATTTATATTCCATTATTCTTGATGTAAAAACTCTAGTGTTTGGTTTGAACANTATTGTTTCTTAGTTTTCTTATAAATCGTATTATTTCTTGAATGAGGTTTTTGTTTGATAGTCATAACAATTCTCTTTCTTATTATCAAAGCCCTAGTTATCAAGAAATATAGGTTTTACCATTTATATTCCATTATTCTTGATGTAAAAACTCTAGTGTTTGGTTTGAACACTAAAATTATATTTCTTGATCTCTCTTGCATATTTTATTGAGTTGTTCCGTTGGAAAAATACTTTTGAAATTATGGTTCTTGGTTTACCTATGATCCGGTGAATTGATTGGGTATAGAATCTCTTGTGTGAATGGTTTAATGAACATGTGTGGCCGTTGACCAAGTATCATAGAGTGGGTAAATGTATTTCTCACTCCGAGTGAATTTGAAGGTTCCGTACCACTCGTAGTGGAGTTGGTGCCTTGGAAGGACCAAACTACTATTCGCTCACAGGTATCGAGGCGAAAGGCTAGTATACTATTCTTGGGTTGGATTCGTCACTGCTGATGCGTCTATATACACCCTTCCTAAAGTTTTTTATCGTTGCGAGGATTGGGTGTGCGTGTGGGCTAGGATATTTTCATTGCATATATTCTTGCTAAGTCTTACTACAAACCTAAGATATAGTTTTGTTATGATTTGTTGTTTGAAAGTTAGTTTTAATTCTTCACTTAGTTTATTGCTTCTACGTAAACTTGAGATCTGATGAACAGTTACTATTTTATTTCAAAATTTATGCAAGATATTTTGTATAATGGAACCGACTTGCTTATATGTTTTCAAAATCTTGTTCGGGCTTAGGAGAATTTTCCTACAAAGGTTAGTTCTCACCCCCTACAAACAACATTTTTTTTCTGATTACATTGAATTGGATGAGCAGGTAAATTGGGAAGCTCAGACTAATAGGAACGTGGATCTCCAAGTGGATGTTTAGAGTTGTTTTCTTTATGTTCTAGCTTGAGAGGTTAATTATGAGACAATGTTGACGATACTATTTTATTTATTTCACTGCAAGATAATATTTAATTTTTGGATGTAATTGTCAAGGTTTGACATATTTGTTTTAGATTATGTTTTAGTTTTTATGAATGATGAACGCAATTCCTTTTATTTATGAATTTTATTAGGTACTCTCATGGTATAAATGGTTTATAGATAGTAATGCTTTACAAGGTGGGTTTTGAGGTGTTACAGAAAATTAATTATTTTTGGCGCTATGGTAGAGGAAAACAAGAGCACAAATTTGAAAGGTGATTCAAATTAACAATAGGTGAGTCTTGTGATTATCATCACAAGCCTAGGTATGTTTTTCATTGTCAAAAGTTCTGTTTTTATATATTTTTGTGTAAAAAAAATTTCTTATGATTTTTTCACTTTAGTTAATAAGGTGTTAAATACTCCCTTATGGAGTATAAATGTGAGATTTGTTTTGAGTATGGGCATATCACTGAAGATTGTCCAAGAATTGCATTTGCTTGACAAGTTTTGTTGGATCCATTTAATGCTATACCTAATTTTCAACAACCTTCAATTACGATTATGAACCTTGTTATCATAATTATAGCTGGGGTTGATGAATATTATACATCAAACACTCCTACAATTGAACCATTTTATTTTTCATCAGATCATCATCTTGAGAACACTTGTAATAAATTCATGTGAACCCAAGTGGCTNCGAGGCGAAAGGCTAGTATACTATTCTTGGGTTGGATTCGTCACTGCTGATGCGTCTATATACACCCTTCCTAAAGTTTTTTATCGTTGCGAGGATTTGGTGTGCGTGTGGGCCAGGATATTTTCATTGCATATATTCATGCTAAGTCTTACTACAAACCTAAGATATAGTTTTGTTATGATTTTTTGTTTGAAAGTTAGTTTTAATTCTTCACTTAGTTTATTGCTTCTACGTAAACTTGAGATCTGATGAACGGTTACTATTTTATTTCAAAATTTATGCAAGATATTTTGTACAATGGAATCGACTTGCTTATATGTTTTCAAAATCTTGTTCGGGTTTAGGAGAATTTTCCTACAAAGGTTAGTTCTCACCCCCTACAAACAACATTTTTTTTTCTGATTACATTGAATTGGATGAGCAGGTAAATTGGGAAGCTCAGACTAATAGGAACGTGGATCTCCAAGTGGATGTTTAGAGTTGTTTTCTTTATGTTCTAGCTTGAGAGGTTAATTATGAGACAATGTTGACGATACTATTTTATTTATTTCACTGCAAGATAATATTTAATTTTTGGATGTAATTGTCAAGGTTTGACATATTTGTTTTAGATTATGTTTTAGTTTTTATGAATGATGAACGCAATTCCTTTTATTTATGAATTTTATTAGGTACTCTCATGGTATAAATGGTTTATAGATAGTAATGCTTTACAAGGTGGGGGTTTTGAGGTGTTACAGAAAATTAATTATTTTTGTGACACCCCAAAATTCGGGGGTCCGTTGATTACCCATCAACCCGCGGAATACCCGTAAATACCGAGTGACTCGATATCACACCGTTATGTCCCATTTACCGATGTCCATAACTTAACAAAATTTGGGCAGAGTCTCCTTTGTACAGGGAACTCTACCCAATACCCAACCTGTGCAACATAACTCACATGACCCATCTGAGGCCCAATATAAACAATGACCGCACCGGGTCCATTTATAAGTAAACATTGACCACACCGGGTCCAATTATCCATATTTATAGCAAAACATGCAAGGTTACTTTAACATTAGTGCATATATGTAATAGTTATCATTTAAATCCACCAAGGTCTAATAAGCCTCAATATACCTCAATTAGTGTCCATTTGTATCCTTGGAACTAGAGAAATCCAAGTCCATTGGTGTTCTTTAAATCAAAGAAATCCAAGCCTGGAAGCTTAGTGCATAGTTTGAAAAATTTCGGTTTTAGAGTCACCGTTCGAACAGCACTATTCACATTCGAACGTCCCTTGGTTTTGAAAAATAGGTAGCTCCCAGTACATTTGGTTCTCTGCTGGTTTTGCTGTTCAAAACTCGCACCATTCGAACGTCACTTTACGTTCGAACAGAAAATGCAGTTTCTGTTCTGCTGCAACTTCCAGTGCGGTTTTGACCTGTTTAGAAGTGGAATTGAGAAAATTTCATAAAAACACTTTTGTAGCCCTAGGTGTCTACTACCTACTGTAAAAATTTCAGATCATTTGGACGTCACAATAAAAAGTTATGGCTCAAACACTAAGCAGTGTCTGAAATTTCTGTGTA
>CAUOFW020006447.1:362519-372562 GCA_963454935.2 Ilex paraguariensis
CGACTTGCTTATATGTTTTCAAAATCTTGTTCGGGCTTAGGAGAATTTTCCTACAAAGGTTAGTTCTCACCCCCTACAAACAACATTTTTTTTCTGATTACATTGAATTGGATGAGCAGGTAAATTGGGAAGCTCAGACTAATAGGAACGTGGATCTCCAAGTGGATGTTTAGAGTTGTTTTCTTTATGTTCTAGCTTGAGAGGTTAATTATGAGACAATGTTGACGATACTATTTTATTTATTTCATTGCAAGATAATATTTAATTTTTGGATGTAATTGTCAAGGTTTGACATATTTGTTTTAGATTATGTTTTAGTTTTTATGAATGATGAATGAAATTCCTTTTATTTATGAATTTTATTAGGTACTCTCATGGTATAAATGGTTTATAGATAGTAATGCTTTACAAGGTGGGTTTTGAGGTGTTACAGAAAATTAATTATTTTTGGCGCTATGGTAGAGGAAAACAAGAGCACAAATTTGAAAGGTGATTCAAATTAACAATAGGTGAGTCTTGTGATTATCATCACAAGCCTAGGTATGTTTTTCATTGTCAAAAGTTCTGTTTTTATATATTTTTGTGTAAAAAAATTTCTTATGATTTTTTCACTTTAGTTAATAAGGTGTTAAATACTCCCTTATGGAGTATAGATGTGAGATTTGTTTTGAGTATGGGCATATCACTGAAGATTGTCCAAGAACTGCATTTGCTTGACAAGTTTTGTTGGATCCATTTAATGCTATACCTAATTTTCAACAACCTTACTTCAATTACGATTATGAACCTTGTTATCATAATTATAGCTGGGGGTGATGAATATTATACATCAAACACTCCTACAATTGAACCATTTTATTTTTCATCAGATCATCATCTTGAGAACACTTGTAATAAATTCATGTGAACCCAAGTGGCTATTAATGCTCAAACTACTCAATATCTTCAAGATCCTAAGGATAGTCTCAATGAATTGACCTTGACCATAGATTTACTTCTAATTTAACCCCTGCTTATTTAACATCTAACTTAATAAAGAAATGAAAAAAGAGATTGAGAAGCTATTGAAGGTTGGTTTTGCCCTGCCATCCTTCAATCACCGAGAGTTTCGCTAAGAACGTTCAAAACTCACTCTAAAGGGAAGAGTAGGATAATGTTATTACTTGCAATGACTACGACTGATTCATCTGATCTAACTGTAGAAGAAAATACACATGGTCAATACATTGGGAACAATTCTTTTTATAAAATGTCGTTTGACCATTGTATATCCATTTCTACTCCTGATAATGTAGAGACTATTAATTTTCCTATCAGCCAACATGCTCAACAGCTTAAAGACCCTTCATTATCAAGAGGTAGCAATGAGATGAACAAGATGGAAGTAGATTTGAGTGTTACACTTCAACAGAAACCATCTAAAAACTTATTTTTGGAGTTGCATAAATATTTTTATACTTTATTAAAACTTTTAAAAGTATTCTGGGTTGATGAATGGACAAATAGAATGAGAAATGCAGTGAAACACCACAATTTTAAAATTTTAAAACTAAAAAATAAAAAATATATACTCGAGTTAAAACCAGATTGATAGTTAGTTTTTTTTTTAACATATTAGTTAAAATTATTCTTTTATTATTATTATTTTCTTTTTTATTGATTCATGTTTTTATTTGCGCACACTTTTTTACCTTATACCCATTATTATTTGAATTTTCATATTAATATCTTTCATAGAGCATAGTGTTGGGTTTAATTTGGGGGGTCTGAGCTTTTCCTTGAGTGATTTATTTTTCTTTTGTGTATATTAGTTCGTTATACTTATTTCTTTTTGTAGTTTTGTTTTCTTGTGTTATTTTGCAATCGGTGGTTGGGGGGTAAGGATACACCACCATAACCACCATGTGAATACTTTTAATAAAAAAATCAAAAAAAATCAAAAAATTGAAAACTTTGACAAAAAAAAAAAGTCTAATTTGGATTGTATTATTCTCTGTTAATTAGGATGATAATTTTTATTATTCAACCTAAATCTTGAGTTATTTGTGTATTAGCACTCTATAGGAGTTTTTTATATGTTTTGAGTATCATATTCATGTTTTCATTTGGAACTCAAATTTATGTCCACCATGATCATATAATTTTTGTGATTTATTGAGTGAGATTCACATCTTAAAAACTTGACATCTATAGTAGAGATGAATGTATAACCCATGTAAGTGTTGTGTCATTCTTTATTGGAGGGTTAGAATACATTTACTCAAAATACTATATCTTCAATTTCAATCTCTTCCAATAATCTTATTATTTTTTTTAATTAGTGTAAATGAGATGATTAGTTGATTATATCTCAATGTTAGAATTACCTTCCCATACATTTTTTAGAAATGATTTTAGGCCATTTTTGAATCAATTTGAGCCTTAAGCCTATTTTTTCTTCTCATTATCCGTAGTAGCCATGATTTTTTAATAAAAATTTTACTTCTTAATCATGTAAATCACCAAGCTAAGCATAAATGTATTTATCTTACCTTGGTTATTTCGGGACTGAAATTTTTTATAATTTGAAAAGGATATTGTGGTTACTAGAAAAAAAAAAATAAAGTATCTATACTTGTAAAACCCAGGTAAATTTGAATTTTTATGAAAAATAGTAAAATGGTAATTTGTCACTACAGTACGAGTTGAAAATCAGAATTTTTCTAGAACTCGGATAAAGAAACAGACCTCACCGTTGGATTCGTCTCTCAAAATCTAGTTACCCAGATAATTTTTATCGAATTTTTAGATAATCGAATTTTTTACATTTTACGAGACGATCGGGTGTCACTTGGCCTAAAAATGAGACATGGAATTAAATTTCAAAAGTTAGAAAATAATTTAAAGAAATTTCATATAAAAATATTTTGAACTTGAACCGGAATGAAATTTAATTATTTTGGGATGAAATCAGACCCGGGAATGACAAAAGTGTTGCGCGATATGGACCAAACATCTAAAGGGTATAAATAGGGGATTTTTCTGCTAGGTTTCATTGGAGAGATGAAGAGAAGGAAAAGGAGAAAAACTCCAACTTTTCTCTATGATCTACAGAGTTTCGCTGGTCGGAATCCTTCAGGACAAGTATTAAAGTTGATATACGCGACAAGGGGCTATGCCTACATACCAAAAAGAACGAATTTCACCAAAGCTTTCAAGAGGAGATTTTGGGGAAATTAAAGGGGTTGATCTTGGTTGGTGTTCTTGAAGGTTCTACGACTTGTTTTACATCAAGATTTAGGTCCTAACTAGGTTAATTTCCAACTTAAGCTTGAAATATGAAACGGGTAAGGTGTTAGAGATGTAATCTCATGTTTAGCACTTGCCTATTGTTGTTGAAATGTGAAAAATGGATATAGAAATGGGTAAAATCAATTCTAACTTGAAGTGGGTATGTAGAAATTACTTGAGTTGATTTCTTGAGTTATGTGATGAAATTGGGCATTTTATGTAATTATATGATTTGGTGCCTTGAAGGTGTTTAATTAAATGCCTATTTGGAGTAAGTGTGTTAATTATTTTGATTATGTTGTAACATGCTTGGAAATTGACATTGAAAAATGTAGGTATATGCATATGATATATTGACATTGAAGCTATTAATGGTAGTTATATGTTATTGATGTAATTGACCATGTAGTATGTTGATTGGAGATTGAAATTGTTCATATTGTGCTTATGACATATTGAACATGTTGAGAATTGCAATTGTACATATACATTTGCATATGCACAGAAAATATCGCATTTGTGGGCATTAACATGATTGTGGGTGCGTGCATGTTGTTAGATCAAACACCAATTTTTGGTGGTTGATAAGTGGGCTTGGTACAGTCGGACCAAGGTTTGACAGAGTCGCACTGTTGCATAAAAAACTGGTATCAGGTATGGCAAGAAGGGCTAGATACTCCTTCAGGTGTAAGACCTAATTACTGGTTTATACACTTTCGCTGGTGAAAGTCCAAAAAGGTATATTGGTTTGCGAAACCAATGATGAGACACCAAAATCCCGCTACCCAACAAATACACATTGTTTATTTTTTTTTTTAAAATGTCGTTGGATGTGCAACATCAATGGCAAACACTTGGAATCCCGATTTTATGAGATGGTGGCATAGGTGATGAGAGTCGGTAAAGGCTCGGGTTAAGTTACATGTGTGTGTCTCATCTCATAACATGGAATGTGTAACGCCCCAAAATCTCCCTTCGATGATATTACAATCTAAAACCATTCACTTCATGAGAGCACTAATAAAATCCTAAATAAAGATAAATTCATTTATCATTCATAATGTATACAACATCATCCCAAAAGAATATGTTAAACCCTGGCCATGACATCCAAAAGAATTAACTATTATATCACAGCGGAACTACAAAATATGGTAGCCTTTACATTGTCTCAAAATAAATTCCTTAGTCTAGAACCTAGGACAAAAGAGAATATAATTCTAGGCGTCCTATGACACCCCAAATTCATGGGGTCCGTTAATTTCCCATCAACCCACGGAATGCCCGTGGATACCGTATAACTCGATATCGCACCATTGTGTCCCATTTACCGGGATCTATAATTTAACGAAATCTGGGCAGAGTCTCCTTTGTACGGGAAGCTCTACCCCAAAACACAATTTGTGCAATCAACATTTACATGACCCATCCGAGGTCCAATATAATACCATAACCACACAGGGTCCATTTTATAAGTAAAACTTGACCACACTGGGTCCAATCATCATATTTATATCAAAATATGCAAGGTTATATTAAAACAGTCCATATATACTCTATTACAATTCCTTTACACATTACATGCCAAAATTTAATTACAAATCTACTTTTACAAAAAAAATGGATTGGAAGCCACAAGTCGACTTTTCTTCAACCATGTGACCCGGATTGTGAGCCGTCCATTGGTGCATGACCCACACCTGAAATGTTTCCCGTATAGGGTGAGCCAATGCCCAGTAGAATAATCCCTACAGAGGCTACTCATCACCTAAAATGCATATGCAATGTATAAATGCAACANCTAGAATAATCCCTACAGAGGTTACTCATCACCTAAAATGCATATGCAATGTATACATGTAACATTTCACAACAAGTATTTCCTCCAACAATAACATATAATACAATGTTGGAAAATCATGATGTCATGCCAAGTAATGAGATGAAACTCACCCATGCATGCTATCCCGAGCCCACACCGACTCCCACAACACAATTACAACACAATACGACACTTACGTGTAAAACAAACGTCACATCCAAAGATCATTTTGAAATCAACCAGATGTCATAAAACTAATTCATTCTTAGATGTTTCATATCAAATGAATAATTTATATATCAAAATCATGTGCCTTTATGGGGTATCAGATTTAGGAATCGCACCTCCGGCTCCGTACGCCGTTACACTTTTCTGGAATTTCACCGCCGGTAAGTGTATGAACCAAGTGGTCGGGTTTTTCACCCGAGGGAGTGTCTAGCCCTACTTGCTATACCCGACACAAGTTTTCTTATGCATGTCACCGTGCGACTCCGTAGGACATTCCATCCCACTTTCCCGAGCCTACCATCAAGAACCAATGTTGGTGTTGATCACCCCATGCAACCCTACACCCACACTCATACATGTAGCCTATGAATGTGATGATAATTTCATGTCCATATTACAATGCATGCCAAATGACAATTTTTAAATATCATTGTATACCATGACAATTAATATCATTTGCATATAATCACATAACCATTTCAAGTTCAATATATCCAAGAGCATATATCAACACTCCATCAACATGATAACACATAATACATGCTAATATTACATTTCATTCACAAGGCATAATATAAAACACAAAGCATGCCCACATGATCCTAATTTTCAAGGGATTGCATAAATACTTCCATATACCAAAATCAAGCCAAGATTTTATATGGATCATTCAAACAAAATAAAAATCAGAATATATGATTTTTATATAACCAATTATCTAAACATTCAAGAAATCACAAACTAGCACTTTCTAACTACCANAATCACAAACTATCACTTTCTAACTACCAATTCACACTAGAATTGATCCTACCTATTTCCATAACACCAACCATAATGGAAAAATGTTAAAAATACCCAAAACAGCCCACATGAACCCTATGGACACCTTAGGTTAGAAATAGGTCCTAGTAGGAGGAACCATACCTCTTGAAACGTAAAGAATTTCTAGAAAGCCTCAAGAACAAGATTCAAGCCCAAAGCTTAGATTTCTCCAAAATTCTCCCTTTGAATCTTCAGTGAAAATCTTTGTTTTTGGTACCCACGCGTAGCTCTCGTCGCGTAAATCGACTTTAATTCTTGGTTCGACGAATTCCAACTGACAGAACTCCGAGAATCGGCGGAAGAAAGCTTGAAGAATTATTTTTTTTTCTTCTTTGCTCTTGGGTCTGATCCAGCCGGCCAAATGAAGAGAAAACACCTGATTTTTCAGATATTTGCCCACTTTTATACTTTTTAAATACTTGGTCCTCGTCGCGCCAAGTGTCGTCCTTTGTCCGGGTCCGTTTTCGCCCTGAAACGATTAAATTTCGTACCGATTTAAGCTCAAAATATTTTATATGAACTTTGTTTAATATATTTTTTAAATTTTAAAATTTTTATAAAAATTTCGTTTTTAGGGGTCATCGAACACTCATCACCTCGAAAAACGTGAAAAATCCGACTCTCTCAGAATTCGACAAAATTTGTCTGGGTAACTAGATTTTGTGAGACGAATCCAACGGTGAGGTCCGTTTCATCATCCGAGGTCTATAAAAATACCAGTTTTTTNGAAAAACGTGAAAAATCCGACTCTCTCAGAATTCGACAAAATTTGTCTGGGTAACTAGATTTTGTGAGACGAATCCAACGGTGAGGTCCGTTTCATCATCCGAGGTCTATAAAAATACCAATTTTTAACCCGCTCTGTAATGGCAAATTACCATTTTGCCCTTTTTTTTCAGAAAAAGTTAAATTGTTTTTCCAGGTTTCACACGTCCATCTCGGGATCCACGTTCCCATCTATTGGAGCTTCCGAGTGTGCTTGTTCATCTACTTCGAGCTCCTCCTCTAGTACATAATCTGAGAAATATGTTGTTTGGTTGGGGGTGAGCACTAAGCTCTGTAGCAACATTCTCCCAAACTCGAACAAGATTTATAAACATATAAAACAGTTTCGTCTCACTTTACAAAATATCATATATAACTTTTTGAAAGAAAACAGAGACATTTCAATGGATCTCAAGTTTACACAATCGCAATAAGTTAAATGAAAGAATAAACATGTGAAGAAATCAATTAATCATTCAATAGCATCATCTAATATTTTCATGTATGTTGGTTGCTTTCCATGAGTCTACACCCAAATTCTACCTTGTTCACCCACTACAATCACACAATCCCAAACATTTTTAGGAAGGGCATATACCGTCTCTTACGACATTGATGAATCCTTTCGAGGAAAAGTATACCATCCCTCAGCCTCGAACTTACGTGAACAATAATGATTGCTCTCACAAACAACAATCCACTACAAGTTTTGGGCAACCATCTCACCCCCACTAGGATAGATGATTCAAACTTTTCAGTGGTCTGAATTATATTATATTGTACACCTAAGTATAACTGGTCAAATTATAGTTTTCTCGGATTTAAGTCCAAGTATCGATCCCACGAAGAGTTTAGTAATTTAGACTATAAAATAAAATAAAAAAAATTAAAAGTGTTGTTTGAAGCAGAATATTGTTTTATAACTTGTGATGTGAGCTTAGCTTGACAGCTAGTTTAACTTAAATAAAATGCATGAGTAAAAAAGTAAATTGTGTAAACAAATAAAGTGCATAAGTAAATGCGTTAGCAATAAGAATATAAAAGATACCGTTCAGTTTAAGGGTCCCATATGCATTATATTGGTTAGATACTGGAAATGCTACCTCACAACAATTAACTCCCATGTTACTGGAAAGTCAACCGGCAGGTCTGATGTATATAAACCATAACAGAACTACTTCTTAGGCTACACTGGTGTTAATATATTATAACACAGCTGCTTCTTAGGCTACACCGGTTATATCTATGTCAACTGATTAACCCAAGCAAACCAGAAGGACAAGTCATTCATGAGGAATACTTAAGTTATTCATTTGATCTCATGATTGCAAGTGCATATATATAAACCATAACACAACTGCTTCTTAGGCTACACTGGTGGTATTATAGTATAACACAACTGCTTCTTAGGCTACACTGGGTATAGATGTGCCAGTTAAACATCCTCAACGTTTCGGCGGAAGCAAAGTCATACCAATAGGAACATCGTGGTTGTTAGACTGTCATAATAATTATATATAATAATAATCAACCCTAATAACCCAGAAGGACAAGTCATTTATGAGGATCATTTAGGTTTGTACCACACATCAGTCAACTTCTTCAGCATTTCAGTGGAGGACAAGTCATACCGGTAGAAACGCCGTGGTTGTTTAACCGGCGGGTCTTATGATATACTGATGATATAATCTAAGGCACAACACCGGAATTATACACATCACTATATCACGCATTAAGCATATAATACATATAATATAAATAAGACATCAACATTTTCATAATCTAAACAGTAATATACATATGTTCCCCTCACACTGGAGGGTATAAACGACTACTCACGCTCCATTGCTACAGACAAGCAAGAAGTGTGGGTAGTATTCATTACAATTAAAATAAAACTTCTTTCACAAGGAACAATTGAAACATAGCCACCCTTAATGTCATTCAAGACAAAAAAAGTGGCGGTAGTTCAACTATCCGAATAGAAAGATACTACAGAAATGTAGAAATACAGAGTAACAATAGACCGGCTTTCAAAAGCTTTTTCTTTCTCTCTTTTCTCTCTTTGATGGTCGGCTAGCTTTCTTTGTAGGAANTACTACAGAAATGTAGAAATACAGAGTAACAATAGACCGACTTTCAAAAGCTTTTTCTTTCTCTCTTTTCTCTCTTTGATGGCTGACTAGCTTTCTTTGTAGGAAGAAAGTTTTCTCTTGAAATGGTATTGTGAAGGCTTGGAGTACTTGGAGTGGAATCCTTTAAGTATGGAGTGAAGACCCCTATTTATAGGGGAGAGTGAAGTTTCGGCCAAGGAAGGAGTCCTAACCCCCATCTCACTCTTTAGGAAGGTTCATCCTTGCAGTAGGGCTAGGTGTCACGTTCTTAGGCTTCCACTTGTTGCGTTCTGGAGCTGCCACTTGTTGAGGGGTCCTAACCCCTACCTTAANAGTGAAGTTTCGGCCAAGGAAGGAGTCCTAACCCCTATCTCATCCTTTAGGAAGGTTCATCCTTGCAGTAGGGCTAGGTGTCACGTTCTTAGGCTTCCACTTGTTGCGTTCTGGAGCTGCCACTTGTTGAGGGGTCCTAACCCCTACCTTAACCTCCCTAAAGGTTAAGCCTTGCAGTGGTGCAAGGTGTCTTCTTTTGGAGCTGCCACTTGTTGACTCCTGATTCGTCCATGATTCTTTATTACATTTTAGTCCTTCATAGTTTCAACTCTTGCAAAATTGCCTTGTATTTTCCATTATTTCTGCATTTGACCTTGAAATTTACACATAAAATATTAAAAATTTTAATTTGCACACAAACTATAATTCATAATGTTTAGCGATTTTATCNTTCTTGATTCGTCCATGATTCTTTATTACATTGTAGTCCTTCGTAGTTTCAACTCTTGCAAACTTGCCTTATATTTTCCATTATTTCTGCATTTGACCTTGAAATTTACACATAAAGTATTAAAAATTTTAATTTGCACACAAACTATAATTCATAATGTTTAGCGATTTTATCTTACAAAATTGATCACTTAATTATTTTATTTACACACTAATTAGGGTTAATCACACCCCCCAACTTAAACTTTACTAGTCCCTAGTAAATATAGATTATAACACAAAATAAAACATAAACA
>CAUOFW020006447.1:381372-414592 GCA_963454935.2 Ilex paraguariensis
AACCTACGGATGAATGAACAGACATAGACTAAAAACAAACAAACAAACTATAAACATATAAAACAAGTATACACCTATTTTTTTATTTTATTTTATTATTATTATTATTATTTTAAATTACTATAACTCCCCGGCAACGGTGCCAAAAACTTGATTCACACTTTTTAGTGGTCTGAATTATATTATATTGTACACCCAAGTATAAGTGGTCAAATTGTAGTTTTTCGGTTTTAAGTCCAAGTATCGATCCCATGAAGAGTTTAGTAATTTAGACTATAAAATAAAATAAAATAATTAAAAGTGTTGTTTGAAGCAGAATATTGTTTTATAGATTGTGATGTGAGCTTAGCTTGACTGCTAGTATAACTTAAATAAAATGCATAAGTAAACAAGTAAATTGCATATACAAATAAAGTGCGTAAGTAAATGCGTTAGCAATAAGAATATAAAAGATACCCTTTAGTTTAAGGGTCCCATATGTATTATATTGGTTAGATACTGGAAATGCTACCTCACAACAATTAACTCCCATGTTACTGGAAAGTCAACCGGCAGGTCTGATGTATATAAATCATAACACAGCTACTTCTTAGGCTACACTGGTGGTAATATATTATAACACATATGCTTCTTAGGCTACACCGGTTATATCTATGTCAACTGATTAACCCAAGCAAACCAAAAGGACAAGCCATTCATGAGGAATACTTAAATTATTCATTTGATCTCATGATTGCAAGTGCATTTATATACCATAACACAGTTGCTTCTTAGGCTACACTGGTGGTATTATAGTATAACATAGCTGCTTCTTAGGCTACACTGGGTATAGATGTGCTTGTTAAACATCCTCAACGTTCCGGTGGAAGCAAAGTCATACCGATAGAAACATTGTGGTTGTTAGACTGTCATAATAATTATATATAATAATAATCAACCCTAATAACCCAGAAGGACAAGCCATTCATGAGAATCATTTAGGTTTGCATCACACATCAGTCAACTTCCTCAGCATTTCGGTGGAAGACAAGCCATACCGGTAGAAACGTCATGGTTGTTTAACCGGCGGGTCTTATGATATACTGATGATATAATCCAAGGCACATCACCGGAATTATACACATCACTATATCATGCATTAAGCATATAATACATAAAATATAAATAAGACATCAAAATTTCCATAATCTAAACAGTAATATACTTATGTTCCCCTCACACTGGAGGGTATAAATGACTACTCACGCTCCATTGCTACAGACAAGCAAGAAGTGTGGGTAGTATTCATTACAATTAAAATAAAACTTCTTTCACAAGGAACAATTGAAACACAACCACCCTTAATGTCATTCAAGACAAAAAAAGTGGCGGTAGTTCAACTATCCGAATAAAAAGATACTACAGAAATGTAGAAATATAGAGTAACAATAGACCGACTTTCAAAAGCTTTTTCTTTCTCTCTTTTCTCTCTTTGATGGCTGACTAGCTTTCTTTGTGGGAAGGAAGTTTTTCTCTTGAAATGGTATTGTGAAGGGTTGGAGTACTTAGAGTGGAATCCTTTAAGTATGGAGTGAAGACCCCTATTTATAAGGGAGGGTGAAGTTTCGGCCNCTCCTACCTTAGTGTTCTTGAAAAATTAGGGCTTTGATCCAATCCAATGTGCAAATCCCCTTTGATCTTGTGTTTTTCCCTCTCTTTCTTCCTCTCAAAGGTTCCTAGTGTTAGAAATGTTGAAATGGGGCTAAAGGAGATGTCTTTAAGTATTTATAGGGCAAAAAATGGACCACGATTCGCAAAATTTTTGGAATTTATCTAGCGTATAAGTACGGTTTGGCTACTAGACCTCGGCGTACCGGTACGCATACCAGTACCCTTGGGGGACTTTTGTCCCTTTTTCCTATTTTTCCATTTCAAACCCTTCTAAAACCAACCCAAACTTATACAACATACTTTTGTACACCAAACGTAGTTGATACAAATTCTATTACAAACGATTTCATATATTTACCCGGACAATATTAGCATTTCTACAGTTATAACCTATATGGTTCATCCCTACGCCATTACATATATTAAAATTACTAAACACTTTTATCATTATTTTAGTATCAACATGTGGGGGTTTACAATCCACCCCCTTAATGAAAGTTTCGTCCTCGAAACTTACCTTAAGTAGAGAACAAATGGGGGTACTTTTCTCGCATTTTCAGCTCTGGTTTCCTGGTAGCTTTCTCCACTCCATGATGTTGCCACAAGACCTTCACCAGTTGGATGACTTTATTGCAAAGTACTTTCTCCTTGGTATCGAGAATCTCCACCGGTTGTTTTTCATATATTACTCCATCTTGAACTTCAATATCCTCTAAATCCACGACATGCATGGTATCTGATTGACACTTTCTTAACATTGAAACGTGGAACACGTCATGCACCCCTGACAACTGAGCTGGTAATCGAAGTTGATACGCCACCTTGCCCACAGCTTTGATCACTTCGAATGACCCGATATAACTTGGAGCTAATTTTTCCTTCTTGCCAAATCTCAACACTCCCTTTTTGGGTGTCACTTTGAGGTACACATAGTCCCACTCTTGGAATTCCAATAGTCTTCGTCTTCGATCCGCATAGCTTTTCTGCCTACTTTGTGACGTGCGTAGTCTCTCTCGGATGAGTTGAATTTTCTCCATAGTTTCCCGAACAATTTNGTCTTCGATCCGCATAGCTTTTCTGCCTACTTTGTGACGTGCGTAGTCTCTCTCGGATGAGTTGAATTTTCTCCATAGTTTCCCGAATAATTTTCGGGCCAAACAAACTACTCTCACCAACTTCTAACCAACAAGTTGGGGACCTACATGGTCTCCCATACAATGCTTCATAATGTGTTATGCCGATGCTAGATTGGAAACTGGTGTTGTATGCGAATTTCACCAATGGCAAATGATCACTCCAACTCCCCTTGAAATCCAACACGCAAGCTAGTAACATGTCCTCTAAAATCTATATTACCCTCTTAGATTGACCATCCGTTTGGGGATGAAAAGCGGTGCTAAAGTGTAATTTTGTCCCAATAGTTCATTGTAGACTTTGCCAAAATTGTGCCACAAAACGAGAATCACGATCCGAAACAATAGAGAGTGGAACTCCATGTAGTCTAACAATCTCACGAATATACAGCTTGCTCAAGGTCTCCAAAGTGTTCGTGGTCTTCATACTCAAGAAATGAGCTGACTTGGTAAGTCTATCTACAATGACCCATACGGCATTATGACTGCGTGAAGTCCGTGGAAAACCCGACATGAAGTCCATGGTGATGTGATCCTACTTCCACTTTGGAATAGGCAAGGACTGTAATAATCCTCCGGGCTTTTGATTCTCAATCTTCACCTACTAACACACCACGCACTTTGAAACATACTTAGCCACGTCTTGTTTCATCCTTTTCCACCAATATTGACGTTTTATGTCTCTATACATTTTTGGTACTANCCACGTCTTGTTTCATCCTTTTCCACCAATATTGACGTTTTATGTCTCTATACATTTTTGGTACTACCTGGATGTGTGGAAAATTTTGAACGATGGCACTCACCCAACACTTCTTCCCTTACTTGGTCANCATTATGACCACGTGAAGTCCATGGAAAACCCGACACGAAGTCCATGGTGATGTGATCCCACATCCACTCTAGAATAGGTAAGAACTATAATAATCCCCCGCGCTTTTGATGCTTATTCTTCACCTGTTGACACACCGCACACTTTGAAACGTACTTAGCCACATCTTGTTTCATTCCTTTCCACCAATATTAATGTTTCATGTCCCTATACATCTTAATACTACCCGGATGTATGGAGAATTTTGAACGATGGCACTCACCCAACACTTCTTTCTTTACTTGGTTATTATTTGGTACACATAGCCTTCCACAAAATTGTAACTCATCATCCTGTATCGACCAATTTTCAATAACTTCATTCCTTTCTTACTACAGGGTAGTAGATTGGAAAGGCTATATGTACCAAATAATAACCAAGTAAGGGAAGAAGTGTTGGGTGAGTGCCATTGTTCAAAATTCTCCATACATCCGGGTAGTACTAAGTTGTATAGGGAGATGAAGCGTTAATGTTGGTGGAAAGGAATGAAACAAGATGTGGCTAAGTACGTTTCAAAGTGTGCGATGTGTCAACAGGTGAAGAATGAGCATCAAAAGCACGGGGGATTATTATAGTTCTTACCTATTCTAGAGTGGATGCGGGATCACATCACCATGGACTTCGTGTCAGGTTTTCCATGGACTNTTGAGTTACCTCGAGCCATAAGCAACTACCTTACCTCCTTGCATTAGCACATATCTCAAGCCTCGTAATGACACATCGGTATACACATCATATCCCTCCCCACTGCTTGGAATAATGAGGACAGTAGTTGTTGTCAACTTCTCCTTCAAGGTGTGAAACGCTATTTCACACACTTGAGTCCACAAGAATTTTTCTCCCTTTTTTGTAAGACGAGTCATTGGCATAGCTATTTTTGAGAACCCTTCTACAAACCTCCGATAGTAGCCTGTTAAGCCTAGTAAACTATGTATTTCGGTCACATTCTTTGGTGGTTCCCACTTCATCACGGCTTCAATCTTTGTGGGGTCAATAGCTACACCTTGTTCTGACACAATATGGCCAAGGAATTTCACTTCCTTCATCCAAAACTCGCATTTACTCATCTTAGCATATAACTTATGTTCTCTCAAGGTTTTAAGCATTATCGAGAGATGACATTCATGTTCCTCTTGTGTCTGTGAATAGATTAATACGTCATCAATAAACACGATGACAAACTAATCCAGATACGGCCGAAATACCCTGTGCATCAAATCCATGAAGGCTGCAGGCGCATTAGTCAATCCGAACGGTATCACCGTTGTGATGCCCCAAAATTCGAGGGTCCGTTGATCATCCATCAACCCGCGGAATACCCATAGATATCGTGTAACTCGATATCACGCTATTATGCCCCATTTATCAGGATCCATAATTTAACGAAATTCGGGCAGAGTCTCCTTTGTACAGAGAGCTCTACCCAAAACACAACCTATGCATCATATAACATTGACCACATCGGGTCTATTTATCCACACTCATATAACAAACATTTAATCACATGACCCATCTGAGGTCTAACATACATCAATTCATACTCAATAAAATCACTCGATATTACGGCAACACAAACCCCATAACCGGGTTCATAACCACACATCCGTAGTTCTTTAGACATTAAATCGTAGTCATTTATGTCCCATAAAATATCTTTGATCAAGAGAAAATAGTGCCCCAATGCTTAGAAAAATAGTTCAAAAATGTGGAGTTTTGAGAAAACCTACCCAACTCATATCAAACTCATACATCATGAGATTTACATTCAAAACCGTCCATGTGAGTTCCATTACGACTATTTCCAAATATTTACATGCCCAAAACATAATTTTCACAATGATTTTACAAAAATTTAAAATAATTTTCCCGTATAGGGTGAGTTACGCTCAATAGAGTATCCCCTACAGAGGTTACTCCCCAACCTAAGTGAATGAAATGTGCACATGCAACAATCCACAACTAATATCTATTCCAACAAGAGCATGTAATTCAATGTGAAAATTCTACCATGTTATGTCATGTCATGATATGAGATGATACTCACTCATGCACTTTAACCCGAGTCCTCACCGACTCCCACAACACAAATGCAATGCAAATGTGTAAAACATTTGTCATTGATGAAATACATCCAATGATCGTTTTTGAAATACAAGTCATTGTGTTTATAAAACCAATTCATTGTTTGATGTTTCCCATCGAATGAATACTTTATAAAACAAGTACACTTTGCTGGAATTTCACCTCAGGGGAGTGTACGAACCAGGTATTTTATAAACAAAATCATGTGTCTTTGTTGGGTAGTCGAGTTTTGGAATCGTACCGTAGGTTCCGCAAGCCAATAAACTTTTTCGGAATTCTACCTCAGAGGAGTGTATGAACCAAGTAGCCGGGTCTTGCACCCGAGGGAGAGTCTAGCCCTTCTTGCTATACCCGACACAAGTTTTTCGTGCAACCAGGTGACTTCATGGGATCTTTGATCCAACCTTCCCAAGTCCACTTATCAACCACCAAGAATGGTGTTTGATCAACCATATACACACACTCAAACCCATGCCTCATGCCCATGAATGTGATGTCAATTTCATGCCCAAATGCAATAAATGCCAAATGAGCAATTAACCACATACTTCAACATATGCCATAATAATTTATATCTATTGCATATACTTACCACAATTTATCATTTTGCTAATTTATTAACAACTTATATCAACTCATTCCTTTGATCACCATTTTCTCAAGCATGTCATACATAAATTATGCCACAACAAACTTAATTCTCACATAGGCACTTAGCAAAACACCTTCAAGGCACCAATCATGTTATCACATAATTCACTCATATTCATCATATAGCTCAAGAAATCATATTTAGTGATTTCTACACAACCATTTCAAAATGGAAATTATTCTACCCATT
The DNA here is from genome assembly GCA_963454935.2 of Ilex paraguariensis. Lineage (NCBI taxonomy): Eukaryota > Viridiplantae > Streptophyta > Magnoliopsida > Aquifoliales > Aquifoliaceae > Ilex > Ilex paraguariensis. The sequence continues at coordinate 387,950 of CAUOFW020006447.1, forward strand.
TCTTAATATCCATCTATCATAATCTTCCAAGAAATCATAAAGTTGCAACTTCTAAATGCCAATTCAACCTAGACTTTACTTTACCCAATTTCCATATCCATTTTCTACACTCCAAGTACCTATAGTTTTTCATGAAATTTGCCAAACAAGTAAATTCTACAACCCATTTCTTACAAGATTTGTTTAGCACATTTAGGTACCCATTTCCCACACTTAATATACACTAGTGGTACATTAAACAAAAGAATCTATCTCAAGTCATGCTACCCATTCTTAATACCCATTTCACTAAACCATCAATTTAAAACTAGAATTTTATTAAATCATTTCTACACCTACTCCATAACCATAGGCAAGTGCATTACATAATTCCATGTACCTACCCTTTTTCCATTAAACTAACTATAATAGAAAAGCTTTAAAATACACAAAACAGCCCACATAAACCCAATTTCCAAGAGTTTACACCAATAGCTTCCATATATCAAATTTAAGCTAGAAGTTGGTTTTTCTTCCTTCTCTTTTATTCTCCCTCACTCTCGGTTTCCAACAAGCAAGAACACACACATACACACTAATTTATGAATTAAACACACTCACTTTACTACATATTAAAGCACACATAATTTCTGTCACCAAGAAATTACACAAGTACTTCCACATGTCAAATTTAAGCTAGAAGTTGAACACACACACACACACACACTAATTTGAGTTAAACACACTCACTTTACTACATATTAAAGCACACATAATTTCCATCACCAAGAAATAACACAAGTACTTCCACATATCAAATTCAAGCTAGAAGTTGAACACACACACACACACTAATTTATGAGTTAAACACACTCACTTTACTACATATTAAAGCACACATAATTTCCATCACCAACAAAATTACACAAGTACTTCAACATATCAAATTCAAAGTAGAGGTTGAATCAAACCAATTCTACACCTATTTCCTCATTTCCATAACCGTAGACAAGTGGTATACACATTCTACATACCTACCCCCTTCCATATGAACACCATAGGATGGAAATAAACCCAAGTAGGAGGGAACCCTACCTCTTGGAGCATAAATGAAAGTGTAAAACCTTCAAGAACACAATACCACCTCCAAATCTTGATTTTTCCAAAATTCCCTCCTTGGATCTTCGGTGAAATCTCTCGTTTTTGGTGTGGTTACATAGCCCTTGTCGCGTAGATGAGGTTTAATTCTTGGTTCGACGAATTCCGACCGACGGAACTCCGAAAATTATAGGGAGAAAGCTTGGATTTCTCACTTTTCTCCTCTCTTCCTCTCACACGTTAAACATACTGGTTTCAACAGAGTTTTCTGCTAGAAAGTCATATTTTTAAGGATATTTATAACCCCGATGCGCGGTGTACGTCGCGCCACACGCCCCCCCTTTGTCTGGGTCCATTTTCACCCCGAAACGATTAATTTCATTCCGGTTTAAGTTCAAATTAATTTTATTTGAACTTTAATTCAATTATAAGAAAATTTTAAAAAATTTATTTGTGGGGACCTTTGTGAGGTCACCCGTCACCCAGTCACCTTGAAATACGTGCAAAATCTTACTATCTTGGAATTCAATAACATTTGTTTAAGTGACTTGATTTCTTGATACGAATCCAACAGTGAGGTCCGTTGTGTCATCTGAGCTCTAAAAAATTACCATTTTACCCTTTTTTCNTGGAAATAAACCCAAGTAGGAGGGAACCCTACCTCTTGGAGCATAAATGAAAGTGTAAAACCTTCAAGAACACAATACCACCTCCAAATCTTGATTTTTCCAAAATTCCCTCCTTGGATCTTCGGTGAAATCTCTCGTTTTTGGTGTGGTTACATAGCCCTTGTCGCGTAGATGAGGTTTAATTCTTGGTTCGACGAATTCCGACCGACGGAACTCCGAAAATTATAGGGAGAAAGCTTGGATTTCTCACTTTTCTCCTCTCTTCCTCTCACACGTTAAACATACTGGTTTCAACAGAGTTTTCTGCTAGAAAGTCATATTTTTAAGGATATTTATAACCCCGATGCGCGGTGTACGTCGCGCCACACGCCCCCCCTTTGTCTGGGTCCATTTTCACCCCGAAACGATTAATTTCATTCCGGTTTAAGTTCAAATTAATTTTATTTGAACTTTAATTCAATTATAAGAAAATTTTAAAAAATTTATTTGTGGGGACCTTTGTGAGGTCACCCGTCACCCAGTCACCTTGAAATACGTGCAAAATCTTACTATCTTGGAATTCAATAACATTTGTTTAAGTGACTTGATTTCTTGATACGAATCCAACAGTGAGGTCCGTTGTGTCATCTGAGCTCTAAAAAATTACTATTTTACCCTTTTTTCGAAAAATTTTAAATTTTCCTGGGTTTTACAACCGTATAAAAAATGACCATACCGGGTACGCAAAGCTGTCTTAGGCATATCCTCCTCCTTGATCTGCAGTTGATGGTACCCTGTGCGAAGATCAATCTTGGAGTAATACTTAGAACCCTTCAACTGATCGAACAAATCATCAATTCATGGCAATGGGTATTTATTCTTCACTGTCACTCGATTCAACCTTCGGTAGTCCGTGCATAAACGAAGTGTTTCATCATGCTTCCTCACAAAAAAGACCAGGTTTCCCTAAGGTGAAGTGCTTAAACGGATGAACCCAATAGTTAAGAGATGGTCTAACTGCTTCCTTAGCTCCTTTAACGCCAAACATGTCATCCAATAGGGAGTAATGGATATGGGTTCGATTCCTGGATAAGATCAATCTTAAACTCAATCTCTCTCTATGGTGGTAACCTTGATAGGTCATCTGGGAAGACATCCGAAAACTCCAACACTATCAATATCACATCCGGTTGGGATCTTTCCCGATTATCTCCCATCAAGCGAGCTAAGAAGCTCAACTAGCTTCCGGCCTTAGCTTTCAAGAATCTACTACCTGTAGTAGGAAATGGATGGGAAGAACTTCATTCCTTCATGAAATTGAAAACTACCCCTCCCGGTAATTGAAATGAAATTCATTTACGAAAAAAATCCATTACCACTCGAAAAGTGGACAACCAGATCCCATATATGATGTCATACCCCTTCATGTCTAATGCAACCAAATCTATAATTAACTTTTGCTCCCCAATTCGGAGCACACAACCTCTACACACCATTCTAGTATCCAACCGTTCTCCCATAGGCATGTCAATACTCAAGGCATGTTCTAACTTCTCAAATTTCAATCCCAAATTAAGAGCATATGTGGTGCGTATAAATTTAATGAGTAGCACCGGGATCAAAAAAAATTCAAGCCCAAGAATTGTAGAGAAGAACAGTACTTTCCACAATGGTGTTGGAAGCATCTTCCTCCGGTTGAGTCAAAACAAACACTCTCCCTTGATTGGCACTAGTGGGTGCTATAGCTCCTAATGGTCTCTGATTTAGTGGCTTCGGTAGTGGTGGCTTGTTTGCATATACTTTTCCAACTGCTTGATTGGTCCTTGGTGGAAGTGATGGGCAATTATTTTTGAAGTGCCGAACACCTCCACATGTGAAGCATTGACGAGGGTCAGTACCTGTTCGATTCTGAGTATCCCCATCTCCTCGAACTATTTGAAGTCTCTGTCCAACCGTCTGATCTGGGCAACGGTATGGTGCCGCCCTCGGTACTCCATTGCTGCTAGCACTCGTCCAGATTGGACCTCCCCTCGCAAAGTTTTGTCATCCCTGGTTTTCCTCCATGTCTCTCTCCACTAGTGCCGCTCTGTCAACTAGATCCCCATAGTCCCGGATCTTGAGAGGCACAAGCTTCTCCCTGATGGCAGGCCTCAAGCCCTGCTCAAAGCGTTTGGCCCTCTTGGCCTTGGTAGATATAAACTCCATGGCATAGCGGGATAGCTCATCAAACTTCCTCTCGTACTCCGTCACTGTCATGCTCCCCTGTAGTAGAGCGAGAATGTCTGTACTCATTGTGTCCCTAACTGATTCAGAAAGGTACTTATCTTGGAATATTTGGTCAAACTTCTCCCAAGTGAGTGTATCCGTGTTCCTCCTTCTCTTCACCGTGTCCCACCAAATGGTCTCCCCCTCTAACAGGTATGTAGCCAAACCAACCCGTAAATCCTCGGCAACTCCCATGCCATCAAACATCTTCTTCACCCCTCGAATCCACTGATCCGCATCCAAGGGGTTAGAGCTTCCTTGGAAAGTAGGTGGGCGTTGTCTCAAAAATTCTCAAAGAACTACCATCCTTCGATTCTCGTCCCCGTTGCCCGGTACATGAGCTAAGCGATGAACCCCACCATTGTGGTTGTTGTTTACATTCTGGTGTTGTACCAGAGTGGTTAGCTCCTTTAGACATTGATAAATGTCATTCATAGCATCGAGAGGTGGTGGTGGTGGTGGGTTTGCTTGACCTCCACGCCTACGCCCACGTCCACGTCCACGTTCACCGTCCATCCTGCACATCAATTCACCATTTAATTTCCTTGATGTACAAGACATCCTAAATATTACTTTAATTTAAAGCGTAAGGCTTGTATAAGCTTTAAGTAAACAATTCATTTGACCTAGTCCTACCTCTCTAGTGGTAATCCAAAACCTACAGCTCCCATATAAGACCTAATTCCTAAGCTCTAATACCAAAATCTGTAACACCCCAAAATCTCCCTTGGACGGCATTATAATCTAAAACCATTCACATCATGAGAGCACTAATAAATCCATAAATAAAGATAAATTCATTTATCATTCATAATGTATACAACATCATCCCAAAAGAATATTCCAAATCTTGGGCATGACATCCAAAAGAATTAACTATTATATCGCAGCGAAATTACAAAATATGGTAGCCTTTACATTGTCTCAAAATAAATTCTCTAGTCTAGAACCTAGGACAAAAGAGAATATAATTCTAGACGTCCATCTCAGGATCCACGTTCTCATCTATTGGAGCTTTCCAATGTGCCTGTTCATCTACTCCGAGCTCCTCCACTAGCACATAATCTGAAAAATATGTTGTTTGGTAGGGGCTGAGCACTAAGCTCTGTAGCAACATCCTTCCAAACTTGAACAAGGTTTATAAAACATATAAAATAGTTCAGTCTCACTTTACAAAATATCATATATAATTTTTTGAAAGAAAATAGGGATATTTCAATGGATCACAAGTTTACACAATCACAATAAGTTAAATGAAAGAATAAACATGTGAAGAAATCAATTAATCATTCAATAGCATCATCTCATATTCTCATGTATATTGGTTGCTTCTCATGAATCTACACCCCGATTCTACCTCATTCACCCACCATAATCACACAATCCCAAACATTTTTAGGAAGGGCGTATACCGTCTCTCATGACATTGACAAATCCTTCCCAGAAAAGGTATATCATCCCTTAGCCTCGAACTTACGTGAACAATAATGGTTGCTCTCACAAACAACAATCCACTATAAGTGTTATGCAACCATCTCACGCCCACTGGGATAGACTAACCTCTAACACTCTACGGTAGTGTTTGAATACAATTCAAGTCTATCACAACAACCATACAAGAGATGCAATAACAACCATTTTCTCAAATCACAAGTAAATTAAAAACCCCCAATTTCCATAAGTATTTTCCAATAGAACAATTTAAGGTAATAAGGAAGAGATCATCAAAAATACCATTTTGTTGTTCAATACAAAGCACTAGAGTTTTGAAATTAAGAACAAAGAAAAAATCAAGAGAAAAATCCATTTATCTTGAAAACTAGGGTTTTATGTCAATAAAAGAGTTTTCATGGTTATTTAACCCTAACTTTGTTTAAAACATGGTAATCTTTGCAAAAATAACAAGAAATGATGATTTCATAACATATATATCTATATGAGAGTGAAAACATACATATACATATAAGCCCTAGCCTCAATGGTCATGAATGGAAGGAACCCCTACCTTGGTGTTCTTGAAAAATTAGGGCTTTGATCCAATCCAATGTGCAAATCTCCTTTGATCTTGTATTTTTCCCTCTCTTTCTTCCTCTCAAAGGTTTCCTAGGGTTAGAAATGTTGAAATGAGGCTAAAGGAGATGTCTTCACGTATTTATAGGGCAAAAAATGGACCACGATTTGCGACTTAAAATTTCTGAAATTTATCGAGTGTACCAGTATGCGTACTGGTACAGTTTGGCTACTGGACCTTGGTGTACTGGTACACATACCGGTACCCTTTGGCAACTTTTGTCCCTTTTTCCTATTTTTCATTTCAAATCCATTCCAAACCCTTCCAAAACCAACTCAAACTTATACAACATACTTTTGTACACCAAACATAGTTGGTACAAATTCTATTACAAACGATTTCATATATTTACCCGCGTTTTTACAATATTAGTATTTCTACGGTTATAACCTATATGGTTCATCCTTACGCCATTACATATATTAAAATTACTAAACACTTTTATCATTATTTTAGTATCAACATGTGGAGGTTTACAGAATGACATAGAGGATCCATCATTGAATTGTATATTCTTGAATGGATGATTGTTGCTTGTTGAATTTGCATGTGAACATTTCATATGCATCTAGGATGGGGAGTAACCTCTTTAGGAGATACCCTATTGAGTGTGGCTCACCCTTTATGGGGACAACATTTTAGGTGAAGGATATGCACCGGTGGACGGCTTTCACTCGGTCCCTCATTGATGAAGAAGAGCTGAAATGTGGCTTTAAATCATATTTTTGTAAAACTAAGATGTTATCTAATTTTTGGAACATTAATTATATGTAAAGGATTGTATCGAACTCGTATGAACTGCATTTTGTTTAAAATGTCATGTTATATGAGTTGGGTTGGTGTTGTACAAGGTTGGAATGATTTGGAATTGAAAAAAGATGGAAATGGGCGAAAACTGGTAAAACCTACTAGTAGAACGACGAGCTCTTCTACAGGTAAAACTTGTCCAGTAGGTTAAACCTACCAATAGAATTTCAAATTTTGCGGTAGAACTTATCCAGTGGGCTAAAACTACTGATAGAATTGTGATGCTCCTAAAATCGGGGGTTTTTTGCCAACCGTTAACCATCCGTCAACTCACATAAATACCTGTGATTGTTGCCCAATCCGACATCACTTCAATAAAATCCCTTTAACCAGGATTGTTACCCACACGTATAACACATGCATATTTTTCCATTTGACCCAACCGAGTCCAATATACCACAATTTATACTTATTTTATGTCTATTTATATCCTTGGACCTAAAGAAGCCAAAGTCCAAAAGCATGGCAAGGCAGTCTTAAAGTTTCAAACTTTTGAAGAACCTGCTGGCTGGACCTACCGGTAAGTTTTGTCCACTGGAAAAGTCCTACCAGTAGGATTTTCCTGATATACAAAATTTTGCCTATACAAGGTCCTACCGATATGTTCTACCAGCAGGTGTTACCCGCTGGACAGCCATCTACCGGTAGGTTTTGCCTAGATTTACCTGTTTCACCTATTTTTCATTTCCAATTCATTTCAAACCCACCCAAACTCATATAACATATATTTGTTCATCAATCATAGTTAATACAAGTTCTATTACAATCATTTTCAAAAGATTACACATCCAAAACTTGATTTTCACAATGGTTTACAAAAATACGGATTAAAGGCCACAAGTCGGCCTCTCTTCATCCTCGAGGCTCCGAATAAGAGTCATCCACTGGCGTGTGTCCCGCACCTGAAATATTTTCACATATAGAGTGAGCCACGCTTAATGGAGTATCTCCTACAAAGGCTACTCCCCAACCTAGATACATATGAAATGTGTTCATGCAACAATTAACAATCATTATCCATTCCAATCAAGAACATATAATTCAAGATGAGAATTCTACCATGTCGTGTCATGATATGAGATGACGCTCATTTGTGCACTTTAACTCGAGTCCTCACTGACTCCCACAATATAATGCAATGCACGTGTTTGTGAAACCAAATCATTATTAGATGTTACCCATCGAATGAGTACTTTATAAAAACAAAGTCATGTGTCTTTATTGGGTATCGGATTCTGGAATCACACCACTGGCTTTATACGCCATTAAATTTTTCTAGAATTTCACCACAGAGGAGTTTATGAACCAACTGGCCGGATTTTTAACCCAAAGGAGAATCTACCCAACACAAGTTTTTCGTGCAACCATGTGACTTAGTCCGATCTTCAATCCAACTTTTCTGAGCCCACCCATCAATCACCAAGTATGGTGTTTGATCAAATCATGTACACACACTCACACTCATATTGAATGCCCTTAAATGCAATGCCAACTTCATGCCCAATATGCAATGAATACCAAAGGAGTAATTTAAATCGCATATCAACATATCCCATGGTAATTTATATCTCAACATATAATCACCATTAACCATCATGATGCTAATATATTAACAACATATATCAACTCATTTATTCAATTATGCTTGTCATACATCATTCATGACATAACAAACTTAATTCTCACATCGGCATTTAGCAAACATCTTCAAGGCACCAAATCATGTTATCACATAAAATTTCTCACATAATAACAAGTTCCAAGAAATTTCACAAGTAACTTCCCTACACCAAATTCAAACTAGAAATTGGTTTAAGTCATTCCCATACCCATTTCCTCATTTCCATAACAATAGGCAAGTGACATATCTAGCTCTACATCTACCCATTCCATATGGACATCCTAGGTTAGAAATAAACCAAAGTAGGAGGGAACCCTACCTCTTGAAGCATAAAATGAAGAGTAGAACCTTCAAGAATATCTCTCATGCCTAAAACTCTTGATTTTTTTGAATCTCCTTTTTTAGATCTTCGGTGAAATCCTTCATTCTTGGTATAGTTGCGTAACCCTCGTCAATATGATCGACTTTAACTCTTGGTCCGAGGGATTTTGACCGCTGGAACTCCGTAGATCGTAGAGGGAAGATAGAAATTTTCTTTTCTCTTTTCTCTTTTCTCTCTTCTCTCTTTTTCTCTTCTAACATGAGAAGTCAAATGGAATAGGGAGAAAAATCAGATATTTCTCCCTATTTATACCCTTTAGTTGTGTGGTCCACGTCGCGCTGCACGTTTCGTATTTTCAGGTCCATTTTTATCCCGAAACGACTTAATTTCATATCGATTTTAGTTTAAATTAGTTTTATTTGAACTTTCATTCAATTATAAGGAAATTTTATAAATTTTATTTTTGGGGACGTTTGTGAGGCCTTCCAATACCCAGTTATCTCGTAAAATGTAAAAATTTTGACTATCTCAAAATTCGATAAAAATTGACAAGATAACTAGATTTTGCGAGACGAATCCAATGGTGACGTCCATTGCATCATTCGAGCTCTACAGAAATATTTATTTTAAATTCGTATTATAGTGACAAATTACTGTTTGTCCTTTTTTAGAAAAAGTTCAAATTTACCCGAGTTTTACAGAACTTTGATAAACCTACCGGTAGAACTTTTTCAGTAGCCTTTTCTACCCGTAGATCTTGCATATCTTCTACCGCCAGTAGGTTTTGTTAAAATCTCAAAATTTGAAATGTTTGCTAGGCCTATGGGTCTTGGGTTCTTTTGTTCAAATGATATAAATGGACATTAAATGAGGATAAATTGTTGTATATTGGACCTCGGATGGGTCATGTGACCGAAGCATGCACAGGTTGTGCATTTGGGAGTGCTCGGTACAAGGGAGACTCTGCCAAAACTTTGTATTTTTTTAACCTTGGTAAAGGGAATGTTGTGCCGTGTTGTCAGGTTATGCAACATTCACGAATATTTTCGCGGGTTGATGGGTGATCAACAGGTTGACAAAGGACCCCCAGTTTTAGGGGGTCACAATACTACTAACAAAAGTATCATAGCATAAAAAAATTTTGATTTATTATTTTACCCTTACAAAGAATTTTAAATACCACATTATCCTTCCATAGTTAAATAACTAAATTACCATCATATCCTTAGTGTTTAAATCTTCAAATTACCCTTAACATCTCTTTTAATTCTCTATTATTTATGTATACATATCATTATCTATGAAACTTTTTAATTTACTATGTTACCTTAAAAATAATCATTGATTAGAATATTGACAATTATTGTTATTTTATTCAATGAATTATAAGTTGAAACCTAATCAAATTAATTTCAAAATAAATTATTTTTATCTTTTTTTCTTATAGTTAGAACAATTAATCGTTGGGAACAGACATCACTTTTTAAATTCTATAGTATAATACGAATGACAAAAATATAATTTTTATAAACTTGAAATGATATTTAATTTAGGTACACATATAATTAAAACTTTTTATTAAATTTTATATATAAAAATTATTTACGTGCAACGCACGTGGTGCAATGCTAGTACGAAAGAAAAGGAGGATGATGATTATTTGAGATTATTGCTGAAAATAAGTAAAAAGAAAGAAAAAGAAAGAAAAAGAAAGAAATGATAAAAAATGAAATATCTTTGAAAAAAGTGTTTGAAAGGGAAAGACAAAAAAATAAATGTCTTAAGCTATTATTTCCAAAGAATGAGATTTGGTTAAGAAAAAGTATTTCTGGGATACTCTTTTGAATTCCTTATTAGCCTTCAATTCTAAAACCCATTTCTCCAAAGTCACATTACAACCGTAGAAAAATCCTAATTGATCTCAAAAATTGCAGCAAGTATATGTACCCAATAATGAAATATGAGATACATTAGCTATATTATTTTTCTTGCTTTAATATTCTTTCATGAGATTATGCTAAGTTCGCTTCATTTGAATAATGTTCTTCATTTCAAAAATATATGTGAGTTATATTTTATTTTTTTACTATGTAATTTCTCTCCTCACATATAAATACTGAGTGAAACACCACCATAATCAGAGGTTTTCTATTATGAGAGTGAATCCTTGGTGATATTTACGTTGAAGCTAGAATTGGAAAACTAATCCAGATGTGGGTTTTATTTGATAAACTTCTTAAAATGCATAATAATCTCACACATACAAGAGTTTCTAATGTTGATGTGAATGTGAATAATTTTTCATAGCATTTAAATTTATAGTTTAGCTTTTTTATGAATAATTTGAGTGAATGGTGAATTATTTTTAAATTTAATTGTTAATTAGTGGATTATAATGTAAAAATTTGTGGATGAATAACAAGAAGTTTATAAGTATCTTCCTTGAAAACCTTCTTGAGACAAAGTTAGTCTACTAGGGGAAACCTAGGGGTTTAACGGCTTCTTGTATATGCTAAATGCAATCATGATCCCTACAAAAATGGCTTTGTGATTTTATTTTTGTTGTGTTCGATAGGGATTAGCAAACCTTAAGTTGGGGGGGAAGGGGGGCAGGGTTGATGAGTATGTAATATTACATGATTTTATATCTCAAACTATTCATCTTAGCTTTGTTTAGTAGTTATTGTAACACCCCAAAATCCACCTTGGACGATATTACTATCTAAAATCATTTACATCATATGAGCAACTAATAAAATTCATAAATAAAAAAGATTTCATTCATCATACATACTATCTATAGTATCATCCAAAAGAATATGTCAAACCATGACCATTATATCCAAAAACAATATGCCAAACTATGGCAATAACCCCCAAAAGAATATGCCACACTGTTATCTCGCAGTGGAATAAGGAAAATATTAACATGAACATTATCTCAAAATGAATCTCTTAGTCTAGAACATAAAAGGAACAATTCTAGACATGCCCTCGGGATCCACGCTTCCATCCAATTGAGCTTCCCAAGCTACATGCTCATCAACTCTAAGCTTTTCCTCTAAAGCAAAATCTAAAAATAAATATTGTTTGTAAGGGATGACGACTAAGATTTATAGGAAAATCCTCTCAAAATTGGAAAAGGTTTTGAAAACATATAATATAAGTCGGTCTCGTTTCACAAATATCATATATAACTTTTGAAAGAAAATAGTGACAGTTCATCCGATCTCAAGTTTACACAATATCAATATATAGAATGAAGAAGTAAAATCAATTCTTAACAATAAGCCATTTCCAACCATAAACCATTTTCTAACAAGTTCTTGTAATAAATAATTTCCACAACAATAAACAATAACCCACAATTTATACCATTACCCACAATGTATCTCAGGTATGATGTATGATATTGCATGAATAAACACATCAAGAATATCCTAACCCACACACACAACCAATCCTCGCAAGGATACACAACTTTAGGAAGGGCGTATATCGATGCATCAGTAGTAACGAATCAAACCCAGGAATAGTATACTAACCCTCAGCCTTGATACCACGTGAGCGAATAGTGGTTTGGTCCTCGCAAGGCACCAACCCCACTACGAGTGGTAGGGAACCTTCAAACCCACACAGAGTAAGAAACGCATCTAGCCACTCTATGATACCCGGTCAACAGCCACTCATGTTCATCCAAACATGCACACAAAAGATAAAATATCAATCAATTTCTCAAATCACAAGTAAATCAAAAACCCCCCAAATTCATATGTATTTTTCTAACAGAGCAATTCTAGAAAATAAGTAAGAGATCATCAAATATATAATTTTTAGTGTTCAAACAAAGCACTAGAGTTTTGAAATCAAGAACAAAGGAATATCAAGAGAAAAATCTCTTTCTTGAAAAATTAGGTTTTGACATCAAGAACATGAACTTTTATGGATATTCAAACGTAATTTTGGCATTTCAATGTTGGTTGCTCCCAGTACTTCTGCATTTCCATCAGAGCTCTGCAGACACCAAAGTACTGCGACGAATTGTCGTTCGAATGGACTCCTAGCTTTTGCTGAAATTTCTAGTGACGTTTTGGCCTATTTAGAGATTGAGTTGGAAAATTTTACTGAAATATACTTTTGTAGCCCTGGAAGTCTAGTATCTACTATAAAAAGTTTAGATCAAACAGACATCAAGGTAAAAATTGATGGTCCAAATACTAATGCAGTGTCAAAATTTCTTTCTACCCAAAATCTATCAAAAATGTGTCTTAACTCCTGAACACTTCCTAACTTCTACTTTTAGAACCTATATAGTTCATGCTTCCCTCAGTACATATAGGAGCATTTCAAAATTATTACATTATTATATAAAGACAAGAATGTAGGGGTTTACAATCCACCCCCCTTAAAGAAATTTTTATCCTTGAAACTTACCTTAAGTAGAGAACAAATGAGGGCACTTTTCCCGCATCTCCAACTCTAGTTCCTAGGTAGCTTCCTCCACCCCATGATGTTGCCACAAGACTTTCACTAGTTGGATGACTTTATTGTGAAGCACCTTCTCCTTGGTATCGAGAATCTTCACCGGTTGTTCTTTATATGTGAGTCCATCTTGAATTTCAATTCCCTCCAAATCCACGACATGCGTTGTATCCGGTTGACATTCTATTAACATTGACACATGGAATACGTTATGTACCCCTGACAACTGGGCTAGTGCCCACCGCTTTGATCACTTCAAATGGTCTGGTATACCTTGGTGCTAATTTTTCCTTGTCAAATCTAAACACTCCATTTTTGGGTGACACCTTGAGGAACACGTAATCCCCCTCTTGGAATTCCATGGATCTTCTTCTTCTATCTATATAGCTTTTCTATCTACTTTGTGTCGTGCATAGTCTTTCCCTAATTAGTTGAATTTTCTCTGTAGTTTCCCAAACAATCTCTGGCCCATACAGACTACTCTCTCCAGCTTCTAACCAACAAGTTAGGGACCTACATGGTATCCCATACAATGCCTCATAAGGGGTCATGCCAATGTTAGATTAAAAACTACTGTTATATGCGAATTCCACCAACGATAATTGATCACTCCAACTTCCGTTCAAGTCCAACACACAAGCTCGAAACATGTCCTCCAAAATTTGTATCACCCTCTCAGATTGAGCATCTGTTTGAGGATGAAAGGCGATGCTAAGGTGCAACTCTGTCCCTATAGCTCGTTGTAGACTTTGTCAAAATTGTGCCACAAAATGAGAATCACAATTCGATACAATAGAGAGTGGAACTCCATGTAACCTAACAATCTCACGGATATAAAGCTTGCTCAAGGTCTCTAAAGTATCAATGGTCTTCATATTCAAGAAATGATCAGACTTGGTGAGTCTATCTACAATGACCCATACAACATTATGCCCTCGTGAAGTCTGGAAAAAATCGGACATGAAATTCATGGTGATGTGATCCCACTTACACTCTAGAATAGGCAAAGACTGTAGTGATCCTCCGGATTTTTGATGCTCCACCTTCACCTGCTGACACAAAACGCACTTTGCAATGTACTTAGCCACTTCTTGTTTCATTCCTTTCCACAAATATTAATGCTTTATGTCTCTATACATCATGGTACTACCCAGATGTACGGACAATTTTGAACGATGACACTCACCCAACACTTCTCCACTTACTTGGTCATTATTTGGTACAGAATCTTCCATGAAACTATAACTCATCATTATGTATAGACCAATTCTCAATAATCTCATTCCTCTCCAATATACCCCAGATAGCTCCGAACTCGATATCTAATCGTTGCAACTCCATAATCCTTTGTTGGAGAATTAGTTGAGCTACAAGATTAAATAAGCATGGTCAATCCTCCTATCTATCCACCCATAGATCAAACTCCTCCAAAGCATCAATCATCTTCCATCTATGAACAGCAAGAACATTGATTTCACCCCAAGACTTTCTGCTAAGTGCATCCGCTACTACATTAGCCTTCCCCTGATGGTAGTTGAGTGTGAAATCGTAGTCTTCTAGATATTCAATCCACGTTCTTTGCCCAAGATTCAAGTCTTTATGTGTGAAGATATACTTGAGGCTCTTATGAACTGAAAACACTTGAAACTTTTCTCCATATAGGTAACACCTCCACAACTTAAGAGCAAAAATCATAACAGCAAGCTCCAAGTCATGAGTGGGATAATACTGCTCATGGATCTTTAATTGTCTCGAGTCATAAGCAACTACCTTACCTCCCTTCATATGCACACATCCCAAGCCTCGTAACAAAGCATTTGTGTAAACATCGTATCCTTCTCCACTACTCAGAATAATGAGGATAGGAGCTGTTGTCAACCTTTCCTTCAAGGTGCAAAAGGCTAGTTCACACACTTGAGTCCACAAGAATTTTCCCCCTTCTTTGTAAGGCAAGTCATTGGCATCGCTAGCTTCGAGAATCCTTCCATGAACCTCCGATAGTGGCCTGATAAGCCCAGAGAAATACGCACCTCGGTCACATTCCTCAGTGGTTCCCATTTCATCACGACTTCAATCTTTGTGGCATCAACAGCTACACCCTGTTCTGACACAACATGGCCAAGAAATTTCACTTCCTTCATCCAAAACTTGCATTTACTCATCTTAGCATATAACTTATGCTCTCTCAAGGTCTGAAGCACTACCAAAAGATGGTGTTCATGCTCCCCTTGTGTCTGTGAATAGATTAACATGTCATCAATAAACACAATGACAAACTGATCTAGATACGGCCAGAATACCCTATGCATCAAATCCATGAAGGCTACATGAGCATTAGTCGAAATAACCATACTGGGTATGAAAAAGATGTCTTAGAAATATCATCCTCCTTGATCCATAGTTGATGGTACCCTATGCGAAGATCAATCTTGGAGTAATACTTAGAACCCCTTAGTTGATCGAATAAATCATCAATTCATGTTAATGGATATTTATTCTTCACTTTCGCTCAGTTCAACCTTAGGTAGTTTGTGCATAACCGAAGTGTTTCGTCATGCTTCTTCACAAAGAGGACCAGGGCTTCTCAAGGTGAAGTGCTTAAACAGATAAATCCAATAGTCAATAGTTGGTCTAACAGCTTCCTTTGCTCCTTCAACTCCAAATATGCCATTCTATAGGGAGCAATGGATATAGGTTTAGTTCCTGAATAGAAATCAACCACAAACTTAATCTCTCTCTGGGGGGTAACCCGGGTAGTTTATTTGGGAAGACATCTGAAAACTTGACACTATCAATACCACGTTTGATTGGAATTTATCATGATCATCACCCATTAAGCTGGCCAAGAAACTCAAATTTCATCTCGCCTTAGCTTTCAAGAATCTACTACCCGTAGTAGGAAATGGGTGGGACGAATTCTGATCATTGATGAAATTGAAAACTACCCCACTTGACAATTAAAATGAAATTTGCTTACGAAAATAATTCATTACTGCATGAAAAGTGGACTACAAGTTCATCTCAAATATTATGTCATACCCCTTTATGTCTAATGCAACCAAATCTATAATTAATTCTTGCTCCCCAATTCGAAGCACACAACCTCTACACACCCTTCTAGTATCCAACCATTCTCCCATAGGCAAGTCAATACTCAAGGCATGTTTTAGCTTCTCAAAGTCCAATCCCAAATTAAGAGCATATGTAGTGCGTATGAATCAATGAGTAGCCCCGGGGTCAAATAGAATTCAGGCCCAAGAATTATAGAGAAGAACAATATCTTCCACCACTGCATTAGACACGTCTTCCTCCAATTGGGTTAAAGCATACACTTTCCCTCGATTAGCACTGTTGGGTGCTATAGCTCCTAACGGTCTCTGATGTAGTGGCTTCAGTAGTGGTGGCTTATATGCATTAACCTATCCAGCAGTCAGGGTATTCTTTTGGGGTGGAAAGATCGAACAATGATTCCGAATATGCCCCAAATGTTCACATGCAAAGCAGGCTCATGGGTTTATTCCTACCCTCTCCAGTAAGCCTCCAACTTCTTAAGCTGTCTGAAGTCTCTGTCCAACCACCTAGTCTAACCAATAGTATGGTGCCGCCCTCTTTACTCCACTGCTGCTAGCACCAATCCTGATCAGACCTCCCCTCGCAAAGTTTTGTCACCACTGGGTGTCATTGGTGTCTCTCTCCACCAATACAGCTCTGTTAACAAGATCCCCAAAGTCCCGGATCTTGTGAGCCACAAGCTTCTCCCTAATAGCAGGCCTCAAGCCATGCTCAAAGCGATTGGCCCTTCTGGCCTCGGTAGATATGAACTTTATGACATAGCGGGATAGCTTATCAAACTTCCTCTCATAATTCACCACCATTATGCTACCTTGTCATAAAGCGAGAAAATCTACACTCATATTGTCCTTGACCAATTCAGGAATATACTTGTCTTGGAAGATCTGATCAAACTCATCCCAGGTAAGAGCATCAGTGTTCCTCCTTCTCTTCATCGTGTTTCACCAATGATCTGCCTCCCCCTCTAGCAGATATGTAGTGAGGCTGACCCGTAAATCGTCGGCTACTCCCATGCCATCACACATTTTCTTCACCCGGTGAATCCATTTATTCACATCCAATGGGTGAGAGATTCCTTGGAAAGTAGGTGGCCGTTGCCGTAAAAATTCTCGAAGAACTAGCATCCTTCAATTTTCATCCCCGTTGCCCGGTACATGAGCTAATGGATGAACCCCNTCCATTTATCCGCATCCAAGGGGTTAGAGCTCCCTTGGAAGGTAGGTGGGTGTTGTCTTAGAAACTCTTGGAGAACAATCATCCTTCGGTTCTTGTCCCCATTGCCCGGTACTTGGGCTAGTGGATGAACCCCACCGTTGTGGTTGTTGTTGCCATTCTGGTGTTGCACTAGAGTGGTTAGCTCCCTTAGGCATTAGTATATGCCATTCATGGCATCTGGAGGTGGTGGTGGTGGTGGGTTTGCTTGGCCACAATATGCCCATCCCTGTCCACATCTACCGTTCATCCTGCACATCAATTCACAATTTAGTTTTCTTGATATATAGACATCCTAACTATCACTTTAATCTAAAGCATAAGGTTTGGATAAAATTTAAATCAACAATTTCCTTTAACCTAATCCTACCTCTCTATTGGTAATTCATAACCTACAGCTGCCATGTAAGACCTAATTCCTAGGCTCTGATACCAAACCTGTAACACCCCAAAATCTACCTTGGACGACATTACTATCTAAAATCATTCACATCATGAGAGTAACTAATAAAATTCATAAATAAAGAATATTTCATTCATCATACATACTATTTATAGTATCATCCAAAAGAATATGCCAAACCATGGCCATTACATCCAAAAAAAATATACCAAACTATGGCAATTACGCTCAAAAGAATATGCCACACTATTATCTCTCAGCGGAATAAGAAAAATATTAACATGAATATTATCTCAAAATGAATCTCCTAGTCTAAAACATAAAAAGAACAATTCTAGACATCCCCCTTGGGATCCACACATCCATCCAATTGAGCTTCCTAAGCTACCTGCTCATCAACTTCGAGCTCTTCCTCTAAATCAAAATTTAAAAATAAATATTGTTTGTAGGAAGTGAGTACTAAGCTCTATAGAAAAATCCTCTCAAACTCGAACAAGATTTTGAAAGCACATAAAACAAGTCAATCTCATTTCACAAATATCATATATAACTTTTGAAAGAAAACAGTGACAGTTCATCTGATCTCAAGTTTACGCAATATCAATATATAGAATGAAGAAGTAAAATCAATTCCCAACAATAAGCTATTTTCAACCATAAACCATTTCCAACAAGTTCTTATAATAAACCATTTCCATAACAATAAACAATAACCCACAATTTATACCATTACCCACAATGTATCTCAGGTATGATGTATGATATTGCATGAATAAATACATCAAGAATATCCTAGCCCACACACACAANCAAACTATGGCAATTACGCTCAAAAGAATATGCCACACTATTATCTCTCAGCGGAATAAGAAAAATATTAACATGAACATTATCTCAAAATGAATCTCCTAGTCTAAAACATAAAAAGAACAATTCTAGACATCCCCCTTGGGATCCACACATCCATCCAATTGAGCTTCCTAAGCTACCTGCTCATCAACTTCGAGCTCTTCCTCTAAATCAAAATTTAAAAATAAATATTGTTTGTAGGAAGTGAGTACTAAGCTCTATAGAAAAATCCTCTCAAACTCGAACAAGATTTTGAAAGCACATAAAACAAGTCAATCTCATTTCACAAATATCATATATAACTTTTGAAAGAAAACAGTGACAGTTCATCTGATCTCAAGTTTACGCAATATCAATATATAGAATGAAGAAGTAAAATCAATTCCCAACAATAAGCTATTTTCAACCATAAACCATTTCCAACAAGTTCTTATAATAAACCATTTCCATAACAATAAACAATAACCCACAATTTATACCATTACCCACAATGTATCTCAGGTATGATGTATGATATTGCATGAATAAATACATCAAGAATATCCTAGCCCACACACACACATCCAATCCTCGCAAGGATACACAACTTTAAAAAGGGCGTGTACTGACACATCAGTAGTAACGAATCAAACCCAGGAACAGTATACTAACCCTCAGCCTCAATACCACGTGAGCGAATAGTGATTTGGTCCTCGCAAGGCACCAACCCCACTACGAGTAGTAAGGAACCTTCAAATCCACATGGAGTAAGAAACGCATCTATCCACTCTATGATACCCGGTCAACGGCCACCTATGTTCATCAAAACATCCACACAAAAGATACAGTACCAACCAATTTCTCAAATCACAAGTAAATCAAAAACCCCCCAATTCCATAGGTATTTTTCCAANTCCGATCAACGGCCACCTATGTTCATCCAAACATCCACACAAGAGATACAATACCAACCAATTTCTCAAATCACAAGTAAATCAAAAACCCCCCCCCAATTCCATAGGTATTTTTCCAACGGAGCAATTCTAGAAAATAAGCAAGAGATCATCAAATATATAATTTTTAGTTTTCAAACAAAGCACTAGATTTTTGAAATCAAGAACAAAGGAATATCAAGAGAAAAATCTCTATTTCTTGAAAAAGACTAGGTTTTGACACCAAGAACATAATTTTTATGGCTATCAAACCATAACTTCACTTAAAACATAGTATGATTTGCAAGAACATCAAAAAACAAAGATTCCATAACATATATCTAAGATTTAGAGTCAAAACATACATATATATAAACCATAGCCTCAATGGACAAGAGTGAGAAGAAACTCCTACCATGCTTCCTTAGCTTTTGTATGAGAACTAGAAGATTTGATCTTTCTCAACTTAAATCAACACTTTAATCTCTTGTTTTTTTTCCCTTATTTCTTCCTCTCTAAGCCTCTCTGGGGTTAGAAATGTTGAAATGGNGAATCAACACTTTAATCTCTTATTTTTTTTCCCTTATTTCTTCCTCTCTAAGCCTCTCTAGGGTTAGAAATGTTGAAATGGGGCTAATGGAGGTGTCCTTATATATTTATAGGAGGCGAAATGGTCTTCTATACACGAATTTGAAAATTAGAATTCATAACTCACATTCAAACGTCATTTGGCGTTCGAATGTCAGTAGTGCAATTTCCTATTTTAGGTTCAAACTTCACTTTGGTGTTTGAATGTTGCTTGCTACTAGTACTTCTGCATTTCCATCAGAGCTCTGTAAACACCAAAGTACTATGATGAACTGTCGTTCGAACGGACTCCCAACTTTTGTTGAAACTTCGAGTGACATTTTGGCCTATTTAGAGATTGGTTTGGAAAATTTTTGTGAATTACACTTGTGTAGCACTGGAAGTCTAGTATCTATTGTACAAATTTCAGATCAAACAGACATCAGGGTAAAAAGTTATGGTCCAAATACTAAGGTAGTTTCAAAATTTCTTTCTACCCAAAATCTATCAAAAATGTGTCTTAACTCCGGAACACTTCCTAACTTCTACTTTTACAACCTATATAGTTCATTCTTCCCCCACTACATATATGGGCATTTCAAAATCATTACATTATTATATAAAGACAAATACGGTGGTTTACAGTTATATATTTAGTTTTAGTTTAGTTTGTTTTTTAAGAGGAATCTGTATGCTTGTAGATAATTCGATGTAAAGATGATGTTTTACATTAATTTTGATGCCTTGGAGAACTTAGGAAGTGAGCTAGGTGAGCCAAAATTTGAACCAAGATCATCATAGAAAAATTCAAGTAAATAGTGCTTGAACTGGTCGGAGTTGTACTTGTTCATTAGCCTGGAAAGTAAAGTTCTACTAGTACAACAACTGGTTCATTAGAATGTTCTAGGGTTAGATCGAGGATTGAATGCACTTTTACCTGTTCATCACTATGTTTGTACTGGTACATCAGAGTTATTTTTTGGCGAGGACTCTTGTGTCAAGTGATTTATGCCCAATCTTTAGGTTATCTTCCTTGGATGTTATTGGAGAAAAATTAGAGACTATTCGGGATAGNGCTGGTTCATCAGAGTTATTTTTTGGCGAGGACTCTTGTGTCAAGTGATTTATGCCCAATCTTTAGGTTATCTTCCTTGNACTGGTACATCAGAGTTATTTATTGGCGAGGACTCTTGTGTCAAGTGATTTATGCCCAATCTTTAGGTTATCTTCCTTGGATGTTATTGGAGAAAAATTAGAGACTATTCGGGATAGACTAGGACTCTCCATATTGACTAACTCTTCAGAGATATTCTTGGAGATTTTTTAAGAATAGGAGATAGATATAGAAGGGAGAAAGGATTTCTAAATCAGTTATATCTCTATTGATGAGCACGTAATATTGCATATTTAACATCCTCATTATATGCATTTTAACTCAACTTTGCATTTAATTACTTAGAGTTAGTTGAATTGTGAATAATGTGAAAATTTTGATGTTGCAAGTAATCATAGGGTAAATGGTGGTTTTCAAAACCCTGCAACTAAGTGTGGATGAGTGGTGAACAGATGGACACATAAGATGAGGAATTGGAGGCTTCAAAAGTGAAAGAAATCAAGAAAACATAGTGTTACCGGTACCAAAACATTTGGTTTCGGTACCCAAGTTGTTTGAAGCTGCTAGAATATTGGTACTAGTATCCACACCATTTGGTACCGGTACCCCAATATTTCCAATTGTTTACCATGATCCACTTCGATTCTAAAACATGAAAGTTGTATATATAGATATTTTATATCTTGTGTCAACATTTCAGCTCAATTGGATGATGGGATCAAAATTTATAACAAATCTACAAAAACTGGTATGAGTTATCATTAAAAATGCGAAACACTTGGGTACCAGTACTATAGTTAAAAAAATCAGAAAAACTAGGGTTAAAATCAGTATTTCATTGATAATAATCCACACTTTCCATTAGATCTATATATATCTCTCTTTCAGGAGTTTTGAGGGAGAGAAGTATGGTTCGAGAGGGAGGCTACCTAAGCTTAGGAGTAGTATAGAGAGATAAGGCTAGGGTTTTTGTTTTTCCTTCACCATTCTCATTCTTTTAAGCTTAAATATATATGTAATCTTTCTTTCTAGCACATTAAACTCATTTTTTTCAAGTTATATTAAGTTTAGTTAGGGTTTACTAGTACTATTGCCTGTATTTGAGTATTTTCTCTTTAAGCTTTACGGTTTGTGTAAGAATGTTATTTCTTGTGCAGTTTAAAATTTTTCTTACATTAATACAAATTCATGTTTGATTTCATTAACATGTTTCTCTCTTTCATTCTTCCTCATAGTTTACAGTGTTTGAATTTGACTAAGTTGAGTGTGGATGAAATTGGTTGTAGGCTTTTGACACACTATAAACTTGTCACAAGGTATGCTCTTGTCCAAGCAACTATATTCATCTCTCGTTTCCTATTAATCAATCAAACACTTAGGCACCATTGGTTGTATGGAATGAATCGATTTGGCATACCCATTGGAATGAACTCTATGGATTAGTCAACCTTCTTTTTACTTGCATATTTATCAAACACAAACCATCGAACTTCAAATCACAATATTTTCCAATTTTCCCCTTCACAAATCACTTACAAAAAAACTTGTTTTTTCATTCCCTAAGGAGACAACCTTGGAATACCATTCCAAGTAAAAAATGATACTATAAGTCTCTATACGCTTGGGGAGCATTTTTGCATATTCACACACATTTTTGTTCATCCACACACAATTTTTCTGCTTCTTGCACGAGCTTGAGTGAGGGTGACACTCACACTTCATCATAAGTCATACACATAATCAGGTTCTTATGGGAAGTAAGGGAAACAGACAAGCATCTCTCTCTCTCTCTCTCTATCATTTTCCTTTAAATATTGAATTTTGTAGAGAGAATGGAGTTTTTGGATTGGGACATTCTCCAAGAGGCATGAGAGGTCTTTCTCCACGTCATCTTCTTCATTGTTTTTCTTCTTTGGCAAACATAGATTAGTTTTACCTTTCTATTTTATTGTTAAGTTTAATTACGAAGTACTTTAAATTCCTTATTCTTTACCTTGTTTTTTTGTTCTTATTTTAAATACAAAGTACTAAATTTAATTTTGCTTTCAATATTAGTTTCATTTTCTTTAATTTAATTCTTTTATTCTTTCTTTTAATTTAATTTATGTTATGTTTGAGTACTTAATTTTTGGTATAATCGGATGAGGGATTCTCATCCGTGAATGGGTATTTTGATCTAATGAGGGTTTTCAATGTTAAAGATTTTTTTGTTGATTGAAGAAATTACTTTTGAAAACATAATTGATATGTATATCTCTCTAATTAATGTTAGACAATTAATTTTGGCACGGGTAATTCTTGTAATCACTATAATGAACATGACTGTGATTCTTTCGTGAATTAACTCAATCAATTAAAATACATATTTTGCAAACTTTGAGTTTTAGTTAAATATTTTTTGTCCAAGTGCATTTGATTACAACTTTAGATGAGTTATAAGATTAAGTCAAAATTCCTATTTTTGGTGAGATGAACTTTGAAGATTATCCCATTTTTTTTATTAACACATACAAAGAAAAATATAGAACTCAACGCCATATAAATGTATGCATTTATCATGTTTTCATATAAACTCGTGTGTAGTGTGAATTAACTGTATCAAGTCAGCGATCCATTAGTGATCACCTCTACAACTATCAACTATTTATCTTAATGCAAAGTCTCACTATGTAATATCTCATAAAACAAATCTCTCAGATTATAGTGTCTATTCTCTCAAGTTGCACATTTGAAAAGAAGATATTTTAATCAAAACGAAATAATGGTCAAATGTCTATATTGAAACAACCAATACATAAAAGAAAGTAATTTGACTTAGTCTCATAAAGGAAAATCAACACCAAATAAGCAAAAAATTACAATTCTTCTCCTATTCTCATAAGTCATGCATCCACCAATATACTCTTAAGATTAGATAAGTCTTTATCTAAGGTTGTAATGGGGCCTTGGGATTAGGGTTTCAAAATGAAAGGTATTCAAGAATTCAAAAGATTAACCCAAGAGAAAAATACATTACATAACCGAACTTCTTTCCATAATCTTTCACCCATTCACCCTTTAGAAGCATAATTTACAACACTTGCTCATTTTTTTCACTAGTATTTCCTTGTTTCTTTAATGCTTTGACTTAGCATTTTGTTGTTTTCTCTTTTTCTAACATTCTTAAATTACAAGTATGAGAGGTGGCTTTCCTATGATGCATGGGGTTGATGATTTGAATCTAGATGAACTATGGTTGTGAAAGGAAAAGGCAAGCAATTTCCTTCTAATGCTGCTGAGAAACAAATTACAAGAAGCGTGAAATCCGTAGATAAGTGGGCTCGGGGACCAAGCTTAAATGCTGATGAGGAGATAGTCGTTGAGCTTCCTCCAAGTGGCCACTTTATTTTCGAGAGTGTGGAAACGACCAGATTGATGGGTCATGATACTTTACTTACCAGGGACAAGGATAATTTATTTGGGATATCATCAGTAAGTTTGGTTAAGTATGAACCAATACATTGCACGTTATGGATTTAGAGAGAATTGAAATATATGATGGCATCACTTATGAAGAGAAACCGGTGAGAATACTAGATACCAAGAAAAGGCACTTCGCTACAAAGTTATTTAATTAATGAAGGTATTGTTACAACATCATGGAGTGGAGGAGGCTACGTGGGAGCCAGCGTTGGAGATGTGGGAGAATATCCTCATTGATTCCCAACTTGAGGTAAATTTCAAGGGTGAAACTTTCTTTTAGGGGGTAGATTGTAAACCCCCGTGTGTTTATAGTTATATAAATAATAAGTTGTATGTGTTGCATGTATAAACCATTAGTTAAGAAAAGAATAACTAGGAGTTAAAGTGGTACTTGACTTATAATTTTTTATTGTGAGATCTGATTGATCTGAAATATTTATAATAGAAACTAGATCCCAAGAAACACAAAAGCGTGTTTCACAAGGAGTTTGTTAATCAACTTTTAAGTAAGTCAAAACTCGACTAGAAGTTGAAGCAAGAAATTGGATGCACGTTTGAACGCCAATGATCTCAATACTTTGCTATCTGACAAAAATCCTAACAAAAAAGGAGATATTGGGAGCAAACCACGTTCGAACTCAAAAACCTCTATTCGAATGCCACTTGATTACAGTACTTTGGTTTCTGAATTTTTTACAATAGAAACTAGATCCTAAGAGACACAAAACTATGTTTCACAAGGAGTTCGTGAATCAAATTTTTAAGTAGGTCAAAATTAGACTGGGAGTTAAAGTGAGAAATTGGACGCACATTTGAACGCCAAGCTTCCGTTCAAACGTTAGTTAGTCCTAATGCTTTTTTGTCCAATAGAAATCCTAACAGAAAAGGAGATACTAGAAGCAACCATGTTCGAACACAAAAACCTCCGTTCAAATGCCACTTGGTTACAATACTTTGGTTTTCTAATAGAAACTCTGAGAAAAATTGAGATACAGGGTATAAGTCACGTTAGAATGCAAAAGCCATGTTCAAACGCGATGATGATTACAATAGCATTTAGACTTGCATAAACTGATCAAAGGCTAACCCTATAAATACTTAAGGATGCCTTCCAGCCATAAGTTATCATTTCTAAACCCTAGAAAACCTTAGAGAGTGAGAGAGAAGGAGAAAAATGAGAATTTGAAGGCGTTTACGCAAAGGAGATGGATCAAAGTCTAGAAGTTTCACCTTTAAACGGTAGATTGAGGTAGGAGTTTCATCATAAACTTGTTCATTGAGGCTAGGGTTAATGTGTGTGTGTGTGTGTGTGTTTTTATCTCTAAATCATCTGTATATAATATATATTAATTAAGTCTTGGTTCTCCTGTAAATTGTAGTGTGTTTTGGATGAGTTTATCATTTGACGGCCATGACATCTTTGTTCTTGTTTCAAAATCCAATTTTTCAAGAAATATATAGGTTTTTCACACGATACTCCTTTGTTCTTGGTTTGGAAACTTCTAGTGTTTGGTTTGAAAAATAAAATTATATTTTTCATGATCTCTTACTTGTTTCTCGAATTATTCCTTGGGAAAAATATTAGTGAAATTATGATGATTGGGTTATATGTTATTTGACGAATTTGTTAGAATATTATCTCTTGTATGGGTAGTTGATGCATGTGGGTTACCTACAACCGGATATCGTAGAGTGTTTAGACGTTGTATGGGACCTTGAGGGGTGCCATGGTGTCCTATCACTCGTAGGGGGTTGGTTCCTCACGAGGTACCAAACACTATTCGTTCACTATAGTTGAGA
>CAUOFW020006447.1:415514-427086 GCA_963454935.2 Ilex paraguariensis
CAAATAAAAGGTGATAAAGGTTGCTTCTTAAAGCCTTTTATACTTATTTGAAGCCTAAAAGTACTCATTATTCTTATATTTTGATTTAGGATGCAAATGGAGACATTAAATACAAATCGAAGCTAATTGGACTATTTCAACATCGATTCATTATCTGAGCACAACTCTCTCATCCAAACTCCGATTGAGATAATTCAAAATGATATGGAATGATACGAAAGAGCTCTAAAAATTTCATGTTTTGAGTCTTGAGAGATATTGACTGCATCAAGGTCTAAATCGAGCTTGAAGTTGCAGCAGTGCACTGTTCAAGCTAATTGACAGCCCATCATTATCTGGGCATAACTCTCTCATACGAGCTCCGATTGAGATGATTAAAGATGATATGGGATGATAAGAAAGAGATTTAAAACTTTCATGTTTTGAGTTTTAAGAGCTATTGACTGCATCAAGGTCGGAATCACGCTTGAAGTTGCAGTCAGTGCACTGTTCACAGCCTGTCTTCGTCCCTTTTCCATTTCCAATCCATTCCTAAGCCAAAAAAATCCATACCAAACCTCTCCAACACATATTTCTACACCAAAACTATTTAATACAAGTTCTAGGACCTAAAATTTCATATTTTCACTTATTAAAACCAAATTTTAACTATTATTTTCACTAACATTTTAAATCTCTACTTTTTCAATCTACCAAATTCAAACACACATCAGTACATATATCCACAATTTTTTTTACGAAAATTATTTAATATATATCTATATACATATATAAAAGAAAATGAGGGGTGTTACAATTTCCTCTTCTCAATCAAATTTAGGAATTAATGATGAGAACCCCTTTAATCACCACATCCCATCTTGATCATGATGATTGATTATTAATTAATATTTAATTAATTCACTCAATTAATGTGACGCCCCTAAAATCGGGGGTTCTTTTTCAACTGTTGACCACCCGTTAACCCGCGAAAATTCTTGTGATTGTCGCACAACCCGACATCACGTCAATAGCATCCCTTTAATTGGGATCATAACCCACACGTGTAACCTGTGTATAATTTATCCTTCGACCCGATGAAGGTTCGATATACCATGATTTATCTTTATTTTATGTCCATTTATATCCTTGGAACCAAAGAACGCAAAGTCCAAAAGCATGACAAAGCAGTCTTAAAGTTTCAGATTTTTGGAGAACCTACCGGTAGGTTGTGTCCACTGGAAAAGTCCTAACCGTTAGGTTTTGCCTGATAAACAAAGTTCTGCCCGTACAAGATCCTACCGGTAGGTTCTATTAGTAGGTTTTGCCCATTGGACAACGTTCTACCGGTAGGTTTGGCCCAGATTTGCTTGTTTCACTTATTTTTCATTTCCAATTCATTTCAAAACATATTATTTTCATCCAACCCATGTATAATGAAGATTTTTATATTACACAAGATCTATACCAACTCTTTTACATTCAATTCCATGAATTTACATATCAAAAACAAGTTTTCATAATCATTTACAAAAACTCAATATAAAGCCACATGCCGGCTTTCTTCATCCTTGAGGTCCCATGTGAGGGCCTTCCTTTAATGCCCACACCTGAAATATTTTTCTGTATAGGGTGAGCCACGCCCAGCAGAGTATTTCCTATAGAGGCTAATCCCCATCCTAAGTGTATATGCAATGCTCACAAGTAACATTTAACAAGCAACAACCCTTCCAATCAAGATCAAACAAGTCTATGTTGGAATTTAACAAGTCATGCCATGATATGAGATGACACCCACTCATGCAACTCAACCTGAGCCCTCCTTGACTCCTTTCACCAATGCAATGCTATGAGAATAAAATCGGGCTTTCCAAGCCCCCGTCATTGGCGTTACACACCCAATGACTATTTACAAAAAAAATCTTCGGGTCTTTCTTGGGGTGGGTTTGTATGAACTTCCACCAACGACACCCAACCGACACGAAATTTATGGATTTCCGCCAACGGTTCCTCATACACCAAAACAATTTATGGGCTCTTATACCAACAGAGTGCGTATTTGATCACTGGGTTTCTCACTCAAGGGATAGTCTAGCTCTTCTTGCTAACCCCGACCCAATTCTTTTTCCATACAATCGTGCGACTCAGTCGAATCTTCGATCCAACTTTTTCGAGCCCACCCATCATCCACCTACATGGTGTTTGATGTCAACCATGCACGCACACACCCACACTCATGTTGATGGATGCGGTTCCTCCATGTAAATGCAATATAATGTACCATTGCTAAATCAATGTCATGCCCCCATATGTAAATAAATGTCATATAAGCAGATTTAACCACATATTATACATATTCCATGCATATAATTACCAATTTCATCACAATGTTAATGTGTCAATAAACATAGATCAACATTTTATATCCAACAATACATCCCAAGCATGTTATTACATAATATATGCCAATAATATACTTCATTTGTAAAGGCATAATATAAACACATAACATGCCCACATAACACCAAATTCTATGGAATTACACAAGTAATTTTCACATATTAATTCAAAGCTAGGTATTTATTTTAAACCATTTCTATACCCATTTTCAATACACATTTCATCCTTTTCACAACAAGAGGCAAGTGATATATAACTCTTTCAACCTACCCATTCCATATAACCACCATAGGTTAGAAAATAAACCAAAATAGGAAGGAACCCTACCTCTTGAAGTGTAAAACCAACAATAGCACCTTCAAGAATACCAAAAACGAGCTAGAATTCCTAGCTTCCAAAAATCCCATTCCTTGATCTTTAGTGAAACCTGCGCTTTTTGGTATAGTTGTGTACCCCTCGTCAAGAAGATCGATTTTAATTCTTGGCTCGAGTTGATTTGGGGACCCGAGCTCCATAGATCGTAGAGAGAAGTGGAGAACCCAAGATTTTTCCCTTTCTTCTTCTCACACGATAGAACCGGCTGATGAATAGGGGGAGAAATCAGATTTTTCCCCTATTTATACCCTTTAATTGTTTGGCCCATAACGCGCCGCACGACTCTCTTTTTTCCAGGTCCGCTTTTGCCCCAAAACGATTAAATTTCGTCTTGGTTCAAGTTCAAAATATTTTTATTTTAACTTGCCTTAAAATATTTTCTAAATTTTAAAATTTTATTCCAAAAATCCATTTTTCTAGACTCAATCGCCTCATAAAACACAAAAAATCTGACTACCTTGGAATTTGACAAAAATTGATGGGGTAACTAGATTTCGTGAGATGAATCCAACGATGAGGCCCGTTTCATCATCTGAGTTCTAGAAAAATTTAAGTTTCTAACCCAAAATTCACACACACATACACATTTA
Source organism: Ilex paraguariensis (assembly GCA_963454935.2). Classification (NCBI taxonomy): domain Eukaryota; kingdom Viridiplantae; phylum Streptophyta; class Magnoliopsida; order Aquifoliales; family Aquifoliaceae; genus Ilex; species Ilex paraguariensis. The sequence goes on from CAUOFW020006447.1 coordinate 418,859, forward strand.
GCCACATGCATATGTAACATTAATATTACACTTAAAATTATAGAAATGTACCTCCATCCTCGAACAAGAACGAATAATTGGTACGTATGGTGTCCTTACGGTCCCACATTGCCTCCTCCACACTTCGATGCTACCACAGCACCTTCACTAGCCTCACAGTCTTGTCTCACAAAACTTGCTCCTACCTATCCATGATACACATCGGTCCCTCCTCGAAGGTCCCATAAGCATCAACATTCAACTCACCCCAATCCACTACATATGTCGGATATGGAGTATACTTCTAGAGCATAGAGACATGGAACACCGCGTGAACACCTGATAAATTTGGTGGTAACACCAATCTGTAATACATTGTACCCACCCTCTCGAGTACTTTGAAGGGCCCGATAAATTTCGGCGATAGCTTTCCTTATTTTTTGAATCTGACCACTTCCCTCTTAGGCATCACCTTCAAGAAGATGTGATCTCCCACCTCAAACTCTAGAGGTTGCCATCTTCTTTCGGCATAGCTCTTCTGCCGGCTCTGAGCCGTGAGAAGACGCTTTCGTATCACGTCCATCTTCTCCAAGGTGTCTCTGATCAAATTCGGACCCCTAGAGGGTCTCTCTCCCACTTCCGTCTAGCACACCGGAGAATGACAAGGCCTTCTCTATAGTCCCTCATAAGGTGCCATTTGAATGCTCGCCTGATAACTATTATTGTAGGCGAACTCCACTAAGGGTAAATACTCTTTACAACTACCCTTGAGATCCAAGACGCATGCCCATAGCATGTCCTCTAATATCTGGATGGTCCTCTCTGACTGACCGTCAATCTGGGAATGAAAAGTTGTGCTCATCATCAATTGTGTCCACATAACCTGTTGGAAACACTCCAAAAAGTGAGCCGTAAACCTAGAAACCCAATCCGATATAATAGATATAGGTATCCCATGCAACCGTACAATCTTTCGTATATACAACCTGCATAATTCCTCTAGTGTGAAGGTCATCCACACTGCCAAAAAGTGTACTGACTTCGTAGGCCGGTCCACTATCACCCACACCGCGTCATGTCCCCATGATGTTCGTGGCAAGTGAGTCATAAAAGCCATCGTTATATGGTCCCACTTCCACTCAGTCACCTCCAAAGGCTGGAGCAACCCTGCTGGTTTCTAGTGCTCAGCCTTGACCTGTTGACATGTGAGACATCGTCTGAAATTTTTTTCAACATGTCTCTTTATTCCGCTCCAATAGTATTGGCGATAAAGATCATAGTACATCTTCGTGCCACCTGGATGCACCGTAAATCGGGAGTAATGGAACTCTCCAAGGATTTCCTCTCTCAGATCCGCTAACCGGGGAACCACAACCCTTCACCTATGCCGAAGATTGCCATCTGAGTGAATTACCCAATCCTCGTCATCGGTACCTATCTGCACTATTTCCCTGATGGTTAATAACTCTGGGTCCTGTTCCTGGGACTCGATCACTCTGCTCAGTAGGGAGGGCATAGCCACCAAGCTCCCTAAAACACCCTAAGCCTAATCTTTGTAGTGTAACCTGAACTGTCCCACAGTCTCGAGCATTTGCCACTCCTGGGAAGCCACACTAGCTAAGACTCCTCGTGACTTCTAACTGAGTGCATTAGCCACCATGTTTGCCTTATTGGGATGGTAATGCAAAGTGAAGTCGTAATCCTCCAAATACTCCATCCACATGTGTTGCCTCATGTTGAGGTCCTGTTGTGTAAAGATGTACTTCAGACTTTTGTAGTTTGAAAATGCTTTGAACTGTTCACCATATAAATAGTGGCGCCAAGCCTTCAATGCAAAGGCAATGGCCTCCAATTCCATGTCGTGCGTGGGATAGTTCTGCTCGTGGTTCTTTAATTGTCGAGAACCATAAGCCACCATTCTCCTGGATTGCATCAATATACATCCAAGTCAATCTCTAGAGGCATCATAGTACACTGTGTACATCTGTCCCCTCTCTAGGACTATNCAGATTGCATCAATATACATCCAAGTCCATCTCTAGAGGCATCATAGTACACTGTGTACATCTGTCCCCTCTTTGGGACTATCAAATAGGAGCTGAAGTAAGCCTCTTCTTTAGCTCCTAGAATGCCTTCTCACACGATTCATTCCACTAAAACTTGACCTCTTTCTGGGTCAATCTCGTCATAGGTGCAACTAGTCAGGAGAAGTCCTCAATTAATCTTTGATAGTACCCTTCCTGTCCCAAGAAACTTCATATCTCGAAGACTGACTTCGACCTCTCCCAACTCATGACCGCCTCAACCTTCTCCGGGTCCACGAATACACCCAAAGCCGACACTACATGTCCCAAAAACTTCAACTTTGTAAGCCAAAATTCATAATTGCTGAACTTGGCGTATAACTGATGATCTCTCAAAGTCTGGAGAACAACCCTTAAGTGACCCTCATGCTTCTCCTTAGACTTGGAGTATATTAGGATGTCATCAACAAACACCACGACAAACTGATCTAAATAGGGTTGGAACACCTTATGCATGAGATCCATGAATGCCGCCGGGGCATTTGTCAATCCAAATGGCATCATGGTGAACTCAAAATGGCCATACCGTGTTCTAAACACTGTCTTAGGGATATCTGTCTTCCTAATCCTCAACTGATGGTAGCCAGTGCAAAGATCTATCTTTGAGTAGACCCGCGCTCCCCTCAACTNGAACACCGTCTTAGGGATATTTGTCTTCCTAATCCTCAACTGATGGTAGCCAGTGCGAAGATCTATCTTTGAGTAGACCTGCGCTCCCCTCAACTAATCAAACAAATCATCAATCCTCAGCAAAGGGTACCAATTCTTGATAGTGGCTAGGTTCAACTACCGATAGTCTATACACAACTAAAGGGTCTTGTCCTTCTTCTTGGCAAATAGCATCGGAACGCCACAAGGTGAAGTGCTCGGTCTAATAAAGTCCTTGTCTAACAATTCTTGCAATTGGACCTTTAGTTCTTGCAACTCTACCAATGTCATTCTATGTGGAGTCATCGAAATTGACGATGTACCCAAATGCAACTCAATGCTAAAGTCTACATCCCTATATGGAGGTAATCCCGGTAGTTCGTCTAGAAAAATATCCTCATACTCATAAACAACCTGAGGTAGACCTAACTTTTGTCTCACCTCGTCCCCCAGAGTATGGCTTGTAAGCCAACCTATCAACTGCCATGCCATTGAGAGTCATACACGGCTTGGGGCAAAGCTTCATGCATTTCCCCCTGAAACTTGAAACAAACACCATCTAGTGTGTAGGTAGTTACCCTTTTTCGATCGCAATCAATGATGACCCGATGTGCCGCCAACCAGTCCATCCCAAGGATAACATCGAACTTTGACATGTCTATGACCTTAAGGTCCACGGTGAGTAGGATCCTTGAGATTTCTAACTCACAACCCCGACATATCTAGTCAATACACACCCTAGCTCCTAGGGGTGAATTCACATACAATGGCTCTTCCAAGGTATCAACCTCTAAGCCTAAATATCTCACACATGATGTAGATATGAATAAATACGATGCACCAGAGTCAAATAACACCCTAGCCCATAAACAAGAGAGTAGAAATATACTCTAAATGACTGACTGATCCACTGGTTCAGTCTGAGATGTGATGGCATAGACACGCCCCTAGGTCCCCGAAGTCCCAGCCTACATGCCCTATCCTCGACCTCGACCCATGCCCTGGTTCATCTGGCCTGACTACGGAGTCCCCACTTGTGAAGTGGTAGGGGCCTGAGTAGCACCCTAGAACTGATACTAGCTTCCCTAGCCTATGGTGGGGTAGGGAGGAACAAAATAAGTTTGTGCATGCCCCACTAATGATTGGGACTGAGACGCCCCATAACTCTGGGACCCCTGCCTCTGAGGGCAATCCCGCTTCATGTGACCCAGCTGGTGGCAATGGAAACATGTCCTCTGACCTTCTTGATAGGAAGGCCTCTGATTTCTCCTACCTTGGGAGATTGACCTTGGCCTTGGCTTTGATAGTTGCGGCCTTGTCCTTGATGTCCCTGAGGAGTAAAACTCCTCTGCCTCTTCCCCGAGCCAGAAGAAGAGGATTGACCCTTCTTCTTCTTGCCCTTAGCACTCATCTCCCGGATGCTCCTTGTGTCATCAATCTCTTTCTCAATGGCCATAGCTGTCTCGACCATCGAATCCAAGTCTTTTAGGCGGAGACCTACAATTTTCCCCCGGATAGATAATTTTAACCCATCCTTAAACCTCCTCACTTTGGCCATATTTGTGGCCATGTAGTCATCGACAAACGGGCTAACTCATTAAACTTAGCCACATATTCCATCACCGTCATGGTTCCTTGTTTCAAATCCAAGAATTTCCAAGCTTTACCATGTCGAACAGCCGTAGGGAAATACTTGTCCACAAAGAGCTCCCAGAACTTTCCCCATGTCATCGCCTCTAAGTTCTTTACATCCTTCGCCCAATCCCACCATACCATAGTTGGGCTTCTCCCTCTAGTTGGAATGCAACTATCCTTATCTTCGTAGCACTGGAGGTGATCTCCATTGCTTCTAAAATCTTGTCAATTTGTCGGAACTAATGGTCGACCATTATCAGATCCGTCCCTCCCTTAAAAATTGGAGGCTTATGTGCCTTGAACCGTTGGAGGTTACTTGACCCTCCTTGTCCAACATCTGCACTGGCTTGTGCAATAGTAACAGCCGCAGTACCAATAGCCTCCATAAAGGCTTGTTGGTCAAAGGCCGGTGGTGGTTGATTATTGTTCCACCCATTGCCTCAGTGTCCTCTTCCTCTACTTTCCATCTACACACATGTAAAATGGCAATAGAGTACCAATTTAGTATCCCAAAGTAGGGACCAACTTTGAAACTCTTAGATTCATCTCCTTGTCTCCCTAGTAGAGCTTATGCCACCCACTAGTAGACCTTTACACCCTGAACCATCCCATTCCCTTATTTTTCGACCTCCAATGTTATGTTTTCTAACCGTAGTGTCTCTTTTTCATATACATTTTACCATGCATATCATTCACATAACATATAACACATAACATGTATTATATTAAAGCACATAGCATGAAATGCACAATGAATGCAATGGTCTAGACCCATGCCCCATGAAGCCCTAGGTAAATCGTATACCCAAGCTCTAATACCAATCTGTGACGCCTCTAAAATCGGGGGTTCTTTTTCAACCATTGACCACCCGTCAACTTGCAAAAATTTCTGTGATTTTCACACAACCTGACATCACGTCAATAACATCCCTTTAACCGGGATCATAACCCACACGTGTAATGCGTGTATATTTGACCCGGCCAAGGTCCGATATACCACGATTTATCCTTATTTTATGTCCATTTATATCCTTGGAACCAAAGAACCCAAAGTCCAAAAGCATGGCAAAGCAATCTTAAAGTTTCAGATTTTTGGAGAACCTGCCGGTAGGTTGTGTCTACTGGAAAAGTCCTACCGATAGGTTTTGTCTAATAAACAAAGTTCTGCCTATATAAGATTCTACCGGTAGGTTCTACTGGTAGGTTTTGCCCATTGGACAGTGTTCTACCAGTAGGTTTTGCCCAGATTTTCTTGTTTCACCTGTTTTTCATTTCTAATTCATTTAAAAACATATTATTTCCGTCCTACCCATGTATAATGAAGATTTTCATATTACACAAGGTCCATACCAACTCTTTTACATTCAATTCCACAGATTTACATATCAAAAACAAGTTTTCATTATCATTTACAAAAACTCAAAATAAAGCCGCATCCTGGCTTTCTTCATTCTTGAGGTCCCACGTGAGGGCCTTTCTCTGGCGTGTATCCCGCACTTGAAATATTTTCCCGTATAGGGTGAGCCATGCCCAGTAGAGTATTTTCTACAGAGGCTACTCCCCATCCTAAGTGTATATACAATGCTCACAAGTAAAATTTAACAAGCAATAATCGTTCCAATCAAGATCAAGCAAGTCTATGTTAGAATCTAACAAGTCATGCCATGATATGAGATGACACCCACTCATGCAACTCAACCCGAGCCCTCCCTGGCTCCTTTCACCCATGCAATGCTATGAGTATAAAATCGGGCTTTCCAAGCCCTCACCATTGGCGTTACAGACCCAATGACTATTTAAAAAAAATCTCTGGGTCTTTCTTGGGGTGGATTTTTATGGATTTCCACCAACGGCACCAAATTGACATGGAATTTATGGACTTCCACCAACAGTTTTGCGTACACCGACACACTTTATGAACTCTTATACCAACGGAGTGTGTATCCAATCATCGGGTCTCTCACCTGAGGGATAGTCTAGCCCTTCTTGCTAATCTCGACCAATTTTTTTTTCATGCAACTGTGCGATTTAGTCGGATCTTCGATCCAACTTTCNCTAATCTCAACAAATTTTTCTTTCATGCAACCGTGCGATTTAGTCGGATCTTCGATCCAACTTTCCCGAACCCACCCATCATCCACCTACATGGTGTTTGATGTCAACCATGCATGCACACACCCACACTCATGTTCATGAATGCAGTTCCTTTATGCAAATGCAATGTAATGTACCATTGCTAAATCAATGTCATGCCCCATATGTAATGAAAGCCATATGAGCAAATTTAACCACATATTTACATATTCCATGCATATAATTACCAATTTCATCACAATGTTTAAGTGTCAATAAACATACATCAACATTTTATATCCAACAATAAATCCCAGGCATGTTATTACATAATATGTGCCAATAACATACTTCATTCGCAAAGGCATAATATAAATACATAGCATGCCCACATAACACCAAATTCCATGGAATTACACAAGTAATTTCCACATATTAATTCCAAGCGAGGAATTTATTTTAAACCATTTCTATACCCATTTTCAATACCCATTTCATCCTTTTCACAACAAGAGGCAAGTGATAAATAACTCTATCAACCTATACATTCCATAGAACCACCCTAGGTTAGAAAATAAACTAAAATAGGAAGAAACCCTACCTCTTGAAGCGTAAAACCAATGGTAGAACCTTCAAGAATACCAAAAATGAGATAGAATCCCCAGCTTCCAAAAATCCCATTCCTTGATCTTCGATAAAACCCACACTTCTTGGTATAGTCGCGTAGCCCTTGTCGAGAAGATCAACTTTAATTCTTGGCTCGAGTTGATTTGGGGACCCGAGCTTTGTAGATTGTAGGGAGAAGTGGAGAACCTAAGATTTTTCCCTCTCTTCTTCTCACACGTTAGAACCAACGGATGAATAGGGGAGAAATCAGATTTTCCCCTATTTATACCCTTTAATTGCTTGGCCCACAACGCACCACACGACCCTTTTTTTTTCGAGTCCGTTTTCACCCCGAAACGATTAAATTTCGCCTCAGTTCAAGTTCAAAATATTTTTATTTTAACTTGCCTTAAATTATTTTTAAAATTTTAAAATTTTATTCCAAAAATCCATTTTGGTCACCCGAGACTCGACTGTCTCGTAAAATGCAAAAAATCTGACTATTTTGGAATTCGACAAAAATTGACGGGATAACTAGATTTTGTGAGATGAATCCAACGGTTAAGTCTGTTTTGTCATCCGAGTTCTAAAAAACTTTAGATTTCCAGCCCGTATCATAATAACAAATTATCGTTTTACCTTTTTTCATAAAAAAATTAAATTTACTCGGGTTTTACAATTAATAAATCTCACGGTGATCCCAACACTCAAATCCAATGCACAACTATGGATGGATAAATAGTTAATCAATCATTCCAACAAACACATAATATGTGTGTGTGCTAACAATCACAAGTGCATGTGAATAATCAAGAAATAACATAAGTAATTGGTTGATGCGGAAAACCCTCCTGGAGAAAAACTGTGAAGAACCTCTCAGAGTTCACTAAAACCTAATTCACAACTCACAAAGTTAACAACCAAATATTCAAGTCTTATACCTCAACCAATACCACGGCTATATTCTCTTTTCCTTGCTGTCTCTTTGCCAAAGGCTCTCCTTTAACGTCTTACATAGCCTCACTTGGAGTCCCATCGCACTGTTCGTCTAGGTCTCAAGAAATCATGGGCACACCAATGATTCTCAGTATGCATACACCAATGGTTTTGTCAAACTATCAAGATCTTTAAGTCCAATTTGTGAGGGTGGGTGGAATCCCTAGTGGTAGCCTTAGTTCTTACGGATCTAGGTTAGTGGTGGAA
>CAUOFW020006448.1:0-24004 GCA_963454935.2 Ilex paraguariensis
GATTTCAACATATTAGTTATTTCGTTATCTATTTCTCATAATTTTATTTTCACTAGCTACCCACTTTTCACTAGCTACATTCAACAAAATCCCTCAAAAATCCAGTAAACTTCACCAAAAATTCATCAACATCCCAAAAAAATTCAATAAAATCTCCCCAAAATTAGTAAACTTCCCCTAAAATTTTGATTTCGGTTATTTGTGTAATTTGAGGTGATTTTGTTTTGAATTTTATGATTTAATTTGAGAGAATTTGGTTTAAAAGTAGTAATTGGGAGGTGAGTTCTTCCTTGTAGCCTATAATTGATTAAATTTGTATAATATATATTTGAATTTCTATTTTTTGAATTTTATTATTGAAAGTTAGTTGAAGTGGTTAGCTAAAATAGATAGCGTTGTTGAAATAAATTTGAAAAAGTGGTTAGGTAAAGTAAATAATAAAATATTTAACTATATTTGAGTAGTTATTTTAGATAGTATTGTTAGAGATGCTCTTAATTACCTCTCTCTTTATTTTCTTTCCGTCATTTAAGAGGAAAGTGAAAAGTACCCACCACAGTCATGAGAAATAAGTCAGTTGCCAATAAGAATTAGTTATAAATTTAGATATTTTGAGTTTGAATTTTGATAATTTTTTTTTTCTATTCCCGACATGGAATGACTGCTTTGATCAGGTCGGGAAATGAATTAATCAAGGTGCGTATAAATTGATCCGATAACATCTGACCATTGAACCAAAAAAAAAAAACAAGTACCAACTAACAGCTGTGAAATCAGTTATCTTGAAGTTTACAGAGAGCTTGAAAATTTTTCAAGGCTTTGATAAAAAAAAAGGATTTTCAAGGCTGTGAAAAGCAATTTTTTAGAATAGTATTGAAATTTACATATAATTCAATCATGTCAAATTACGATTCTAACAGATCGAATCATGATTTAATAGAATCAATTTAAGATCAATCGAGAAAACTTGTGACTAACCCGAATTTTATTGTATTAGTTCTAATTTTTTTCAATTATCGATCCTAATTTAGTGCCGCAAATTTTTCTAGAACTTTGGGTCAAATGACAGCTTCAAAATAAATCATCCCAAATGGGCATTAAAGTTTCAAAGCCACCTTGCATGGAGTGGAATATTGTAAAAGTTATACAATAATATTGACATTCAAAAGGGAAAAGAAGTTATTAGGAAACAGAGGAGAGGCAGTCGACGCCAACTGTGGAATCCAGATTCAAGGAAGACTCAATATTTTGTAAATCTAAACATGCTACAATTGACATTAAAATCCTTATAGATCTACTCCCAATTTTTGAGTAAAGCCTTTAACTACTAATTTAGTCTTATATTTTTCAATAGTTTATCATATTTATATTTTTTTCATATTTATTTCAATTGGTTTTCTATTTTATATTTCTTTTTCATATTTATTTACACCCAATTGGTTTTCTATGTTCAGGCAAATCCACTAATTTCCACACATCATTTTTAATAATAGAATCTCACGAATGACTTCTTTCCACTTATTTAGGGGCGGAGTTAAAATTTTTGCTCAGGGTGGACATTTTAATTACACACTTTAATTTTTTTCTTCCTAACCTTATGTACAAAAAATGAATAATTCTTACCATCGTAAAAAATAGAGCTAATTGTCATTTTTGTAATTAAAAAATATCATTTATTCACTAAAAATCTATTAAATTTATTCAATAAATAATGTTCCAAACATACTGAGATATTAGTATAGTAAAACTACTAAACTAAAATTTAAGAGCAAAAAAAAAAAAAATTTTAATATCAATTGACACATAATAAAAACTATAATCAATACTCAAATAAAAATAGAGACCATTTTTCATAGAAAAAAAGACGTTAAATAAAGGTCAATTGTAAGAATTTTTACTTGCAAAAATTTATTAATAAAATTAAGGTCATTTGGAGAATGACTTAATAAAATAAAAAATTTGTCTCATTCTTCTATTTACTTTTATAATATATTTACCTAGATAATAATTTTTTTATTTTTTGAGGACGGGCACATGCACACCTTGAACCATACATGGCTCCGCCCTTGCACCTATTTGAGTTGGGTGATAGTAAGACTTTCTCTCCAGTTAACGGATCTTCACTATTTTCTTTACTAATAAAAGTGAGATAGTGTTTAAACCTTGTTGATGCGTTTCTTTCTCTTTAAATTCTTTCAATTGTATTATTGGATATTTAAGTAGGTTTTGAAATAATTTCTATAGTAGTCATTCTTGAATCACTATCATTCAAAATTTCTTTTTCTCTAGGAATTGCAAATAATTCTATTAATTTAGAAGGATTTCTTGTGTCAATTTCTTCTTTTAGAAATCTTGCATCTCTATTTTTTATCACATTAATCCTACCATCACTATGCTGAACAACAAATCTATATCCTTTAGAATTTTTAGGGTATCCTATAAGTGTTCCCTTAATAGTTTTACTATTCAATTTATCATAACTTGTGCCGAAGATATGATGAAATATAAAATTCGAACGTTCAAATATTTGACCCCCATTATATTAAATAATATTTTTTTCTTCATTTCTTTAATTATATCATTTAAATTTTATTTTTAAGCATTATATCAACAAAATTTTCTCAAAATACATAATTTAACAAAATTTTTTCAACATGTATATATTATCGTATATGAATAATGTCTAAAATAAAAATTATGTTAAATTATAAATTAATCAAATATTAAATAATTGGACATATGATAGAAATAAGTGATGTAATATTTTTGAGGGACAAAATATGTAAGATAAAAATTTAAGTTAATAGGTGTTTTATTATATAGATTTATTGTTTAAAAAATTAATAAAAATGTGTATAGATAATTTACAAGGAAAAAAAATTTGTACCTTTGATTAATGGCAATACAAATTTTGAAATACAACTTGGCTTGGGATGAACGAACAAGAAAGCAGCTAAGCAGCTTCTTCTTCCAACATGAACAAATTGTCAAAGTTGAGGGTGGATGCAGTCTAATGCTTAAGTGAGTAAGGGTTCTGAGAGTAAGCAAGAATGATTGCAGAGAAAGAAGCGCATATCTTAGACTTAAGCTTTACCTGATATTTATATCACCTTGTTCGGCTGAACAAGGTGATTTATCTATTTTTTAGCCAAATTTTCTGTAATTTGTATTGGAGCTTCTTCAGGCTTCCTTTCTGGTTCACCTATTATTTAGATCATGTTTATAATTTAGGTAACTTCCCTTCTGGTTTTACACTGCCCTTAACCACTCGGAGTAACCTAGCTATCCCTGGTTTGGTTTCATTGCGCCACCTGTTTGCCTAGGTCACGAATATGTTCGGTCAACCATGATCCATCTCGGTTGTCTGAACCATTATTTAGACAGAGGCACTCTGCCTAGCAAAGAAAAGGCAAGATGTCTCAAAAAAAAAGATGATGTCATTTCGAATGCTTCGTTGGAGTTTTATGACAAATGCCAAAGCACCTTATCGGATATGAACCGATGACTTACACCTTACCATACCTCAAATCGAATCATTTACCCTATTGTGAGATGTCCAGACAACATTACGAGGGAAAGAAGACAAAAACCACTACTTATGAAGGGGAGCTTTCTCAAATGAATAGGACGAAAACATGATGCATGGGTTCTCTTGTCTTTTGCTTGGTTAATAAATTATGGGTTTTGTTTTAATTCTCTTCTTAATTATGAGTTTCATCTTAATCACTGCGTTTAGGCTTTTTAAATTGTTGTTGATGGCCACATGCCTACAGACATACATATTATATGTGTGTGCATATATGTGGGGGGATGATGCACAAATATGCTTTTCTTGTGAAGGTATTATTACTTTCTAGTGAGAGTGTAACACTATCGAAAGCATTGTAATATGCTGGAGTTAGGTATTCGTTGATTATAGATGTGTAGTTCTATATATAGTGATAGCCCGAAGAGTTTAAAAATAAACTTGTGGAAAGACAGTGGTTGATTTATCGTAAAAACTGTATTATTTCTTTATTCATGTCCACCATATTGTTTAATCGTAAAATTCTCAAAAAAAACTAACGAGTTTTCTATTGACACTGTTCCACATGGAGTAGATCTCACTGGTGAAATGAGATTTATCAATATTACATAAGGTTAATTGTACTAGATGTCTCTAAAGTATAGAGTCTGTCTCATTTTAGTTCCCAATGTTTTAATTACATCATTTTGATCTCCGAAATATTAAATATGTTTCTATATGGTCCCTTAAGCAGACAGCGTCCAGATTACTAACGATTTTTTATCATAAACTTATCACGTAATACTTAAATATGGGCAAAAGAATAATTTGGATAACTTTAACCAAATTTCTACTTAAATTTTGTTAAATAGTTACCTAAATTATATAGTTTTGATCATGAGCAATCCAAATTTTGGTCAAAAACTACCATATTACACATTTTTTTGTTAAGAGCTATCCAAATTTTGTTTAAGAGTTATTAAATTATTTTTTTTGTCTATATTTAGGTATTATGTGACAAGTTTATAATAAAATATTATTAGCAATCTAGTCGCTATCTGCTTGAGAGAGCATATAGAAACATATTCAATACTTTAAAGAATAAAATGAGATAAATCCCATATTTTGGGGATCCCTAATGCAATTAACCCTATTGCATACAATCTTAGTTGAACTCTCTTACCTTACTTGGATTGTAATGCTATGGCGAGTACGGTGAGTAGGTACTTGCTCATGTTGGCCGATGTAAACACCGGAGTTATAATATATAAAAACTAGTGATTGTCTGTACCTGAAAGTACAAAATAATTAAAAATAATAAACAATAAATATATTTGTATTTATATTCAAAATCAAATAACAAATATAGAGAAGAAATAAATGAATTTAAGCATCAGTTTGTAGTTGGGTGAAAAATGGTAGACGACAATGGTGATGATAGGAGACAGTAATTATTGTGTTGGGTGACAATGACCGTGGTGGTGGTGGTGGGGGTGACGGCAGCAGCGACGATAATGGTGGTGGGGGCAGTGGTGATGATGGTAGGGATAGTGGTGGAGCGGTTCAAAATAATATATATATATATATATATATATATATATATATATATATATATATTTTTTTTTTAAATACTTATGAAAAATTATTTTTAGAAACACTTTTAAAAAATTACTCTAAAAACCCTTAGGGGCCTATTTTTTCTTATTAAATTTGAAGTTTTAATATTAGCGTTATATTAACTTTAAAGTAAAATTTAAAGTGATCTCAATTGCGAATAGCAAAAATCATTTTGTTTATCTTTTGAAATTTGAATTGTTAGCTACTTTATTACGTAGATGTAGAATCAATTTCCATTATACCCTTAATTTCTAGCTTTGTTCTCTCATTCGCTTACTTCCCACCTTATTTGTTAAACTGCTGTTATTTATTGGAAAGCATGGTTCACTTTTATATTAAGAACACGAGTTTATATTAGGTTTATCTAGAAATTACTATAGTTAGGGGAGAGAGAGAGAGAGAGAGAGTGGAGCTGTCAATTTTGGGTTAGTTAAACAATCACCGGTCTCCAACCAATCCATCTACATAATTAATTAGAAGACTAGCATGGTAGAACTCTTGTGTTGTGGGGGTGAAAATCTAATTGCAGACAAGTACGAAGAAACAAATAATTCTTATTACTCCTCATTCCCATAAAGCTTTGACATCTCTCGTCTTTCAAGTGAAAGAATTTAGGTCATCAACTACTCTGCTCGTAGCTTGGCCTTGAGGCCTCGTATGTGCCAAAAAGGAATCTGCTGTGCCACAGCCACTGCCCTTTTATTATATTATATACATGACCCAAAAACTTGTATCTCAATTCACATTGACGGAAAAAAAAATTGGTATCATAATTTTTTTTTTTATTCAACGGTTAGGGATGTTCGTATCAGCTTACGTACGTCGATTAATCCTCTCCACATCAAGAGATGGAAATATTTGTTCTGTATCACCCCATGCGTAGAAAACCAGTGAAGTTCAGTCTGCATGGAAAAGTTGGGATTGCTATCTTTGGACATTTCTATTTTTTATCTTATAATATGACACTTTCAAGGCGTTTCCGCTCTTAATTTTTTTTTTGAATATTGACGTTTTTGTGCATCCGTTTTATGTGATCTAGAATAAGAATACATATATGTCATCATCTCCAAATTCTAAAATGGCAAAAGTTAAATGTACTGAACTTCTTTCATTTTTTCCCCCTTTTTACATAGTAATTGAAATTTGGAGGAAATTTCCTGGTAGATAGTGTTCCAAGGACGGTCGGTGCAAGAAGCAATGATCACAACGGGGAGGAAGCTTCACAACTTTCCCCATGCCCTCAGTTCCTGCCAGCATAAACTAGGTTTATTCAGATCTTATTACACTTTGACCCCCAACTACACTTCCAATCTCAATTTCTCCCTAACTACTGAGGTTCTCAAATTGTCTTTTTAACTACTTGAATTGGTTTTATATTGTCTCAAAAAACCAATGGTCTGCTAAATTTTGGATGAAACTGTTCATGCATATAGTAAAGAGTAATGTTATATGGACTTAAAAATTAGACTTGATAATCTCAACTATTGAATAGGTAATAGGTCCCAATAAATGCTGGGACTCATAGTGAAATCAATGATTGAGATTATCAAGTCTAGTTTTTAAGTCCATGTAGTATTGCCCTATAGTAAAACACCCATTTTTTATATTTATAGTTGAGCAACAAGAAACTAATAATGATAGTTGAATGTATAATATAAGAAACATAAGGGTTAAGAGAATTGTATGAAACTAACAACGATAGTCGGGCCTGGAATATGAGAAAGATATACTTGAGGAATAAAACGGGAACATAATTAAGAGAATCAAAGTATAATTTGTCATTTTATTATGCTTTTTTTTTACTTTTAATTTAAATAAACGAAGAAAATAATTATTGCTAGCCGTCTATTCATTGTATAATTTTTTTTTATATAAAAAATATTCTTACTTCTTCATAAAAAAAAAAAATTCGTTTGCAAAAGTTGAGAGTTTCTCCTTTTAAAAGGGAGAGATAAGAGATTTGAAATAGAGAAGAGAAGGAACACATATATTCCATCAATTACGAGATCTTCGTATCTTCGGCAGTTCTTACATGAAAATCACATAAACAAAATAAATTCTCATCTATGAGCAATTAAGTCTAGATGAGTTACAAATAGTGTCACCCTGTTTTGAAGATAATTTTTAATAGACTCGAACTCGGAAAACACTACAAAAAAAATAACTTTTAGCCGTTAAATTTAGATTGTAGGTACAAATATTGTCACTGAATGAATATGTTTTGTGGCAAAAAATTAATATTGTTATTGAAAGTATGATGTTAAAATTATTTAGTTGCCATAATTATTTGTCACCACTAAATATATATAATTAGTGGTGAAAAAATATTGTTGTTACTGAAGATATGATAATGAATCTAATTAGTGATAATTTAAATGTTGCAACAAAAATACATTATTAATTCATCACTAATTCTAAATATTTAGTGACAATAATTTAAATTTAGTCACTAATAATATAAAATTTTAGTGATAACATTTTTCAGTTGCAGCAACTATGCCTTATTTTTAGCTGCCATTTATTTTTTTTGCCACTGAATGTCAATTTTAGTACACTATACAAAATTTGGGCGTTTAATAGTACATTCACCTCCACCACATCGTCGATCTCTCTCACTGTCTTTTTCTCTCTGTCTCTCTCTCTCTCTCTCTCAATTCTTTCTCCGTCACGATTCCAACTGGTTTGAAGACTCCCTCATAGACACTTCCATCGCCACCACCGCACTGTTAATGTCCTTATTCAAAACCCTCAATTTCGTCTAATTACAGAAATACTTCCAGATCTAATCAATCTCTGACGACGCCGATCTAATCTCCGATCTCGGAATCTGAAACCCTAAGCTCGATGGCTGGGGCTGCATCTGCACTTTTTCTTCTCGACATCAAGGGCCGCGTTCTGGTCTGGTGCAATTACCAGGTGTCTATTGAAGTGAATTTGATTTTTTTTTAAAAAAAACTAAGATCTCTAATTTATGACAAATTTATGTTTTTGTTTAACCTTATGTGTAGTTTCTGTATTATTGACCTGGATTTAGAACACTTTCATGTTCAATAGAAAACTGTTGAATTAATAAGATTAGTGATTCAATGAAGCTAAATTGGAGTTTTCATTTACTTAGATTTCAAATTGATTTTAGATTTGTAACATTGAATTAAGCTAGAGATAGCTTATGTTTGCTGATGATTTGTATAAATTGAAATTCTCATACGAGGTTTCTTTGTGAAATCTACTTGAATCTACTCATTTGTTCTGTTTCAATTGTAACTATTTAGTTTTGAGGAGTAAAGTCAGCTGAAGCGGAACTACTTATGATTGTTGTGGTGTTTTGATCTATTTTTGGGTGATCCTGAGTCTCAAGATCCAGTTGTGTACGATAATGGCGTCACATATGATATATGTTTATACAGCACAACAATTTATTTCTATTGACCGCATCGAGGCAGAACTGCAATGCCGCTAGCCTTCTTTTATTCCTACACTGTGTAGTTGATGTAAGCACCATAAGTGATTAAAGATATGTGCTTCCCGTTTATGATCAATATGCATTCATGCGATTTTAATATGTAATTGATAGGGCTTCCTTTTCTAACGAGTGATGGGTTTCGGTCCTTTATCCTACTGATTTTTCCTGTCTGTTAAACATTCCTGATTAGGCCAGGAAGCTGCAGCAGCTAGATCAGCAGGGTACCAAAGTTTTAAGGAAGAAGACTGTTATATTGCCTCTTCATGTCTCTGGACAGGGGGATTGAAGACTGTATAGATTGGTTGGTTTTTTTTGGAGTGATTAAAGCCTTGAATTTTAGGCTTTTCATTGTTTTGATGTAGAATCCTTCATCTAGTTGCTCGATATTTATCCTGTGTTAGTTTATATTTTTTGTCACTGGTCCTCTAAGCAAGTAGAGCAGTTTCCCTGAAATATGCTATATGCTCAGATTTCTGTAGTGGGGTCTTCTCTCTTTTTGATCAAAGAGTTGTTCTCCGTGTCTAGAAGTTCTTTTGTTAATCTCTGAGATGGAGTGTTCAGGTATATTTTGTTAGCTCCTTTTTTTTATGGCCCACATGTTGATGGATTGTGCCCCTGTTTTGGAGCTTTTTAATTATTGTTTCATTGTCACTTTTTGTTTTTATTGTTTCAAGACTAAAGATCTAATAACTTGTCAAAAAAAAAATATGTAGTTGAGACTTGAGAATTGATTGTTATGCAATAACTTTTTTTGTTCATTCCTATTTTTTGATGATGACGCGTTGTACACGTACAATTTAACGATGCTAATATCATAATATTATTTTCACGTAATTTGGTTTGAGAAATATATTTTTGAAAGTGAAAGTTTATTTGAGTTTATTATTTTCACGTACTGAACTGTTTTCTATTATGTCAGTTAGCAGTTGCTAAGGTGTTTTGGTGAAGCAGATGTACTGGTGCTGCATCTCTGTAATGTGCTGCACTCTGTGTTGCTGTGTTGAAGCTATGCTGCTGTAAAGGATGGAAGTTGAAAATGGAGGAAGACTGCTCATACAACAGGATCAGTAGGCAGGATTTGCAGATTCAGCAGCTGGACAGAGAGGGGTCTGCCTCCTTTTCTGTTCAGGTGTACTGTTATCTTGGAAGTACTGCAGCTGATTCTGTGTACTACAAACGATGAGGAAGATGGTGAGTTCTGATTAAGGGCCAGAGACTGAGCTTGAGGGCCAGCAAATGCAGTAGCTATACAGGGAATTTTTTAGCTGCTTTTCTTGTAACAGAATTCTGTAATAGTTTTTCTATTTTTCCTATTAAAACAGTTACTGTTTTTTAATTCTTGTAAATTTTGAGATTTATTCAATAAATTTATTCTGGTTTTTTTTTAAAAAAATATATGTGATAGGTTTCTTTGTTCATTATAATGTATTAATTAGTAACGACAATAAGTTGTCAAAAAAATTATGTTTTAAATTTTAGTGGTGATTTCAATTGTGGGTAAAATGTATACTTTTAGTCGCAATTAATTGTTGTCACTAAAAGTCAGGTTTTAATGGAATTTTTAGTGGTGATATAGTATATTTTAGTGACAAAATTTAGTTTACTTGCTACAATAATTATGACGGCTAAAAATTTCACATTTATTGACATTTTTCATGGTGTGGCTAAAAAATTTACTTTTAGTAGCAAATTAAATGTCATAACTAAATGATTTAGCCACATACATATTGTCGTGGCCTAGTGGCAATAAAAATATTGTCACTAAAGTATATAGTGACAATTTTTATGCATTTAGCCGCAATAATTTTTGCGGCTAAAAGATCAATTTCTTGTACCGGTAAATATCATTTAAATAGATGAATATTTATTATCCACACACTTGATGAAACCTCGTCACAAAAAATGGTGTTAATTAGGTTGTGTTAAATTATGATAAAACATGTTGGAATTCGCATGGAATCCAACACAATGTCTGTCAGTCTGTATGAGTAAAATTTCCATGTAACTATGTGCTTAAGACACACTGTTAACGAGAGAAGTCAACTGTAATTGTACAGATATATAAAACCATGGATTACCCACAGATAAATTACACAAGACAAAGTAACCAAGGCAAGCAACAATTCTTTCTTTCTTTTTATTTTTAAGGACAGGGGCGGGGGCAAAAAAAAAAGAGCGCTCAAAGACCAGTCAAATAAGCTCTTATTGGTGAGATTATAAGATCTCTGAACGTACCCATTATTTCTCTCATGAACTATCGGGTACTAATGTAAATTTCAAAATTCAAAATTTTCGCAATATAAAAACACAAGCATTCCCATAAGAAGATTCATAAAGTACGTATATTATGGATCAACATGCAATAGTTAAAGAAGATTCATGCATTAACTTAAGTATACAAAGAGTCAAGATCCAACCACCACGTCTTACTCTACTCCCATCCCCTTTCTTTTCTGTCCAGCTACCCTCCTCCCACCGCCCACCATTCTACTCTTGCTACTCAATTCTCTCTCTCTCTCTCTCCCAAAACTACCATCCCAATCATCAAGATTGTCTCTAAAATCTTAAATTTGAATTTCAAAGATCCTAAATTTGAATTTCGTAGCACGTAACATCAAGATTGTCTCTAAGATCCTAAATTTGAATTTCGTAACACGGTAACTGACGCATTGATTAAATATGATACATATAGTTTATTAATAATTATACCCATTCTAAATAGATACATAATTTTTCAAAATATTAATTTAAAACAATTTTTGTGTTAAAAAATAAGTATTGAAGTTATACTTTCTCTAACATGGTATCAAAATATGAGATTCTGTATTCGAATCTCACGATCAATTTAATAATTCAAATTTTTTTACGTACTAAGTTTAAGGTTTATCTTACACGAGAAAGAACATATTAAATTATAAATACAATAATTATATTTTCTGTAATAATTTAAACTTTTAACGTCTCTGTCATAAACCAGTCATCCTTGCACAAAACTCAAACCAAGAATTGAAGGTGTTTGAGTTTGAAACGTCCAAAATGCCACATTGTCGGCAGTGGAGGCTCAATAAATAAGTTAGCCAGAAAAATAAAAAATAAAAAAAGATGAAGGGGGACATTTAATGCTAACAAACCCTTACTGATCTAACGTGACCTTCAATCATTGAAACACACATGCATATAAGCACCTTCCTCCATTTGACTAATTGTAATATTCACTTTAGGGACAGGTGGTACTTCCTTATTAGCCATATGGCACAGTGCTCGAGGTACAAAAGTATTGCTTATTCGAGTTTAAAATAGGGTACAACAGACATTTGCAGATCTTTTCACATTTTGTGTTTAAATAACAAAACAATTTTTGAGAAATACATTTTGGCCCCCCTCATATAAAGTCTTGATCTTATTTTGCCTCTTCAACTATGAATGTTTTCTCACTATCCTCTTAAATTATATACTTGAATTAGTTTCATTTTTTCCAAAATTAAAGGTTCGTATTTTTAGGATGAAAATGTTCGTGTACCATTACATTTTGAATAAGAAGAAATAAAATTACATATTTTAAGAGGTATAATGACAATTTTTCATTAATGATAACAATCATCTGTCGCTGAGGTAGTGCTAAACGAGGTTAGTTGTTAGTTTAATTGCCATTGCCTAGTTGTTAGGTCTTAAAATTATGAGTTCAAATCTCGTCATCGTGCATGATTAATAAAAAGGTTGTACAAACCAAACCGTCATCAAATGTGCAATATGGTAAATTTAGTAGTTCATAAGGCAAATATGAGATATTGGCAGTAGTTTATAGGGTCAAAACATAATTCTATCAAACATTTCCACTAAACAACGAGGAAGTCTCCTCCAATCAGAGCCTGCAAGGAATCAAATTATCAGAGGGGTTAATGATTAAAAGTTAATGCATTTTTATATTATCATTTGATTTTTTTAAGTAACCGTGTTGTCAGATTTTTATTACTTTTTTAATACTAGATTTATATTTTATTCAGTTTTGATGAATATATAAAAAAGACTTATTGTGTCCTTTCTCTTATTTAAAATTTCCAAACTATTAAATGTCGGTTGAAAAATATGAAGTTTTGGTTCAACTATACTTGAGGAGGGGTTAATCCATGTCGGATAACCTTGGGACGTATGCGCGAGTTATTAGGTCTCCACTTACTACGACTTTTAAGTAATATTGTTTGTTTGATCTCTAATCAAAAAAACCTAGGTGCTTTTCAGGGTAGTCCCATGTGAACTTAGTTGCATCCCACTTTAGGCATATTTCAATGTACGGGGAGGCCTTGGGCCTAGGTGAAACGATGGGCTAGGGGTTATCTCACATCGGATAACCTTAGAGTGTGTGCTTGAGTTATAAGGTCTCCACTCACTACTGCTTTTAAGTAGTAGTGTTTGGTTGATCTCTAATAATAAAAAAATTATACTTGAGAAGAAAGTTTCGAGTTAGGACGATATAATTGTCTAATAATAAGATAATAAGCGATTTAGTAAATTTTGCACAATTAAATAATTACTAATCTATATAATATAATAACTATTTCATGTAAAGAAGTGGGGTACCATTTGTCCATTAATTTTTTTTTATTAAATAATTATTTATTCACATGACGGTAATAACGTAATATCATATTTACATCGAATACGTATTCGTTTTCTTGGGCCCAGCATAACTTTGTCCTTGAAGGACGCCTTCTTGCACTTTACCTATCTTTCCACGTAATACATTAGAGTATGAATGAAAATACAGAAGTAAAACAGTTACATGTAGGAAAGGAGACATTATAATAGGTAGAGTGTGTCGAAAGTGGATAGAAGGGAACTTTGCCCAAGATGACACACAAGAGAGTATCCAAAGAAGGGCATGAGAGCACACTTACTGTAATGGGGCATGACTATTTCAAGAGGGTTCTTTCGTCTATTATATTTCATTTGGTACAATGAAAAAATGGGAAGATGAAAAGTTGAAAGGATGAAAAATTAGAGGGATAAATAAAACATCATGTTTGGTAAGGAAGGAAAGTAGGAAAGATGAAAAAGTGAATGAATTAACTTTCCCTCCAACTCACCAAAATAAATCC
Organism: Ilex paraguariensis; assembly: GCA_963454935.2. Lineage (NCBI taxonomy): Eukaryota > Viridiplantae > Streptophyta > Magnoliopsida > Aquifoliales > Aquifoliaceae > Ilex > Ilex paraguariensis. The sequence continues at coordinate 13,682 of CAUOFW020006448.1, forward strand.
CTCCAAAATCAGAAAAAAAGTGGATGAAAAGTTAATTATTTGTGTTGAGATGTACCTTATTTGTCTATATATCTTATTTATACATTAATTTCATATAAAAATATAATGGTAAAATATGTATATATATATAATAAATTTTTAAAAGAAATAAAAAATTAAAAATAAAAAAAATATTTTTTTAATCTTAACTACGGTGAAAATTTTCAACTCAACACGATGAGACGATTCGAACTCGATACGAAAATAAATAGGTCAACTCGCAACTCGACACTACACAATTAGTTAAATGAGTTAAGTTGTATTTGACTAATATTCGACACAAATTCGTAATGACTTAACACAAATCTGACACGACACGACTCGACTCGACTCTATTATCACCCCTAATTTTAGTCAGCACCAAAAAAAAAAAATAGTAATTTTTTTTTTCATCTATCCAACCAAACACAAAAGAAGGAAAATGTATCATTCATACTTTCCATCCTTGAAGGATAGAAAGTGTATCCCTCATATTTTCCATCATTCCTACTTTCCATCCTTCTTACCAAACGGAGCATTAGTTCGTTTTCATTTTTTAAGTTTTTTTGAGTTTGGAGCGCAGGTTCAGACAATCGATTTTTATTTTTTTACCTTGTTGATAATAAAAAGGTAGTAGGGAAGATCAATTTTAATCGATATGTAAATAGAACAGTAGCTTTTTTTTGTATCAAAAATTAAGGTTGTTTCTTGTATTTCAAGATCACACTCATTTTAAAGGATTTCGACAATCCAGCTGGTCTTTGATTTTGACTCTCTACTATATACATAGCTAGACTTGAGAACAGATTATGACTCTCTCACACATTAGACTTCATCAAATTTTTAAACAGAGAATTCTCAAGAGATCAACCAAATAATATTTATTGGCCTTAGAATACATAACTTATATTGTTAAGTAATTTAATCTTCATCTTCCTAATTTTATTGTGTTCAAGTACACGTTTTGAGTTTTTCAAAATTTTCTTACACGTATTTGTCTTTTCCTTAAATCATGCATATTAGATATGATAGTTATTTTGTGTTTTGAATTTGTTATATTATATTAAATATTTTTTAAATTTATGGATGAAATATATTGTCAATATCTTTTGTCAAAATAATGTTTGTTATTTCTAATATCATCTATTTTGATCTTTAAATTATATTGTCAGTATCTTTGACAGTAAACGTATTTTCTTTATTCTTCTCTAACCACTAGTTATTATCGATTTTTTTCTTCTCCAACCAGTTTTTATTTTTTCTTTTCTTTAATATGCCATTGATCTGATTATATATTAGATTCAGACTACAAATCAGATATCAAGTTCGAAATTATGCTTTCATTCATTTTTTTTTACATAATATTCGTGTTGTTTAACGTTCTGGTCAATCACTCATTTTTAGAATATCATTATGACATGGTATAATTTTTTCATAAGATATATTTTTTTGTACAATACATTTTTGGATCAAAATAAGCAACACAACACTCTAGATAGTGTGGAAATAAATGGTAACTCAAGCAATACAACACTTGATGAAAACATCATAGAATTGATATTGAATCACCAATGGGCCTTTAGTTTAATGATGTTACTTATCTTGTAAAGATTTTACTTTCTTAAAGTCAAAGGATCATGCCCCCTCCCCCTTCCTCCCCCCCCCCCCCCCCCCCCCCAAAAAAAAGAAAAAAAAATATTGAATCAAAAATATAAGATGTGTGATTTCAAAGTGTCCCAACTAGTTCATTGAAAGTGTGACTTCATATAGAGTGGATAGATAATGCAACAGTAGCAAATTATTACTGAACTAAAAGATGAATATGTATTATTCCAAAATCATAATTTCAAATACATGTGATTTATCATAAAAAAAAATACTTCCATAATCTCTAATATACACCATATTATTACCATATTATATATGGGTCATATTACTAAACATATGTGAGCATCTAAAAATATTTACCAAAACTCATTATCACACTATAAATTCATATGCCAAAATAAGTAAAAACTATAACAACAAAGGGTTATTCGAGCAAAACGACACTCTATAACAATAGATATTGGGTCAATATATAAGATGTGTGACTACAAATTGTGTCAACAAAGAATTCATTAAATGTGTAATCGTAAAAGTGAGTAGTTTTTAGAGTAAATAGATAGTGTGACATCACGGTGTTATTTACTGTATAGGAAAAATGTTTGTTCTTTCAAAATCGTAATTTCAAAAATATATGATTTTTCATAAAAGAAAAAAAAATACTTCCATGCAGTCTAATGCAAACTAGGGTTATATTATTTTGCTAAATTTTAGAATTTTCTTATATTTGAACACTTTTTCTCTATAAGATGAGATAGTAACCAAATTCAAAACTTAAACAAAATTTAAATCCCTTAATTTTAGATCTTTACAATATTAGATTATTTATTTCTCTGTAAAACTTTTAAATTTTAGGCTTTTCTCATATAAAACTATTTCTCTCTAATATGAGATAGCAACTAAATTCAAAACTTAAATAAATTTAAATTCCTTAATTTTAGATTTGTACTATATTAGATTATTTCTTTATAAAACTCCTAAATTTTAGGGCTTTCTTGTATTATAACTCTCTCTCTCTCTCTCTATATATATATATATATATACTAATCATTACTTGTGTCTGAAGGCACTATACAATTGATAAAAAAATCTTAAACAATTGTCCAAATTCAAAAGGAACGACTTAAAAATATTCATACAAATTTTTCTTTTAAAATGACTCGAAACATATTGTCGACTATATGCTCCATATTAATAGAACTTTCATAAAAATGCCTCTGGAAAAAAAAAATACTAATATAACTCATTGAAATTTACAATCTTTAAACAATAAATAAAATCTTGCTTATTTATAAAACTTACGAATTTATAAGCTCTGCTGCTACTCAATCCAATAATACAATATAATTATAAATTTAATCACCATATTTTCAATCCACCCTATTCCCTTATAATATATACCTCAAGCCAAAAAAAAAAAAATTAATATTGTTATTGAAAGTATGATGTTAAAATTATTTAGTTGCCATAATTATTTGTCACCACTAAATATATTTAATTAGTGGTGAAAAAATATTGTTGTTACTGAAGATATGATAATGAATCTAATTAGTGATAATTTAAATGTTGCAACAAAAATACATTATTAATTCATCACTAATTCTAAATATTTAGTGACAATAATTTAAATTTAGTCACTAATAATATAAAATTTTAGTGATAACATTTTTCAGTTGCAGCAACTATGCCTTATTTTTAGCTGTCATTTATTTTTTTTGCCACTGAATGTCAATTTTAGTACACTATACGAAATTTGGGCGTTTAAAAGTACATTCACCTCCACCACATCGTCGATCTCTCTCACTGTCTCTCTCTCTCCGTCTCTCTCTCTCTCTCTCTCAATTCTTTCTCCGTCACGATTCAAACTGGTTTGAAGACTCCCTCATAGACACTTCCATCGCCATCACTGCACTGTTAATGTCCTTATTCAAAACCCTCAATTTCGTCTAATTACAGAAATACTTCCAAATCTAATCAATCTCTGACGACGCCGATCTGATCTCCGATCTCGGAATCTAAAACCCTAAGCTCGATGGCTGGGGCTGCATCTGCACTTTTTCTTCTCGACATCAAGGGCCGCGTTCTGGTCTGGTGCGATTACCAGGTGTCTATTGAAGTGAATTTGATTTTTTTTTTAAAAAACTAAGATCTTTAATTTATGACAAATTTATGTTTTTGTTTAACCTTATGTGTAGTTTCTGTATTATTGACCTGGATTTAGAACACTTTCATGTTCAATAGAAAACTGTCGAATTAATAAGATTAGTGATTCAATGAAGCTAAATTGGAGTTTTCATTTACTTAGATTTCAAATTGATTTTCGATTTGTAACATTGAATTAAGCTAGAGATAGCTTATGTTTGCTGATGATTTGTATAAATTGAAATTCTCATACGAGGTTTCTTTGTGAAATCTACTTGAATCTACTCATTTGTTCTGTTTCAATTGTAACTATTTAGTTTTGAGGAGTAAAGTCAGCTGAAGCGGAACTACTTATGATTGTTGTGGTGTTTTGATCTATTTTTGGGTGATCCTGAGTCTCAAGATCCAGTTGTGTACGATAATGGCGTCACATATGATATATGTTTATACAACACAACAATTTATTTCTATTGACCGCATCGAGGCAGAACTGCAATGCCGCTAGCCTTCTTTTATTCCTACACTGTGTAGTTTATGTAAGCACCATAAGTGATTAAAGATATGTGCTTCCTGTTTGTGATCAATATGCATTCATGCGATTTTAATATGTAATTGATAGGGCTTCCTTTTCTAACGAGTGATGGGTTTCGGTCCTTTATCCTACTGATTTTTCCTGTCTGTTAAACATTCCTGATTAGGCCAGGAAGCTGCAGCAGCTAGATCAGCAGGGTACCAAAGTTTTAAGGAAGAAGACTGTTATATTGCCTCTTCATGTCTCTGGACAGGGGGATTGAAGACTGTATAGATTGGTTGGTTTTTTTTGGAGTGATTAAAGCCTTGAATTTTAGGATTTTCATTGTTTTGATGTAGAATCCTTCTTCATCTAGTTGCTCGATATTTATCCTGTGTTAGTTTAAATTGTTTGTCACTGGTCCTCTAAGCAAGTAGAGCAGTTTCCCTGAAATATGCTATATGCTCAGATTTCTATAGTGGAGTCTTCTCTCTTTTTGATCAAAGAGTTGTTCTCCGTGTCTAGAAGTTCTTTTGTTAATCTCTGAGATGGAGTGTTCAGGTATATTTTGTTAGCTCCTTTTGTTTTTATGGCCCACATGTTGATGGATTGTTCCCCTGTTGGAGCTTCTTAATTATTGTTTCATTGTCACTTTTTGTTTTTATTGTTTCAGGACTAAAGATCTAATAACTTGTCAAAAAAAGAATATGTAGTTGAGACTCGAGACTTGATTGTTATGCAATAACTTTTTTTGTTCATTCCTATTTTTTGATGATGACGCGTTGTACACGTACAATTTAACGATGCTAATATCATAATATTATTTTCACGTAATTTGGTTTGAGAAATATATTTTTGAAAGTGAAAGTTTATTTGAGTTTATTATTTTAACGTACTGGACTGTTTTCTATTATGTCAGTTAGCAGTTGCTAAGGTGTTTTGGTGAAGCAGATGTACTGGTGCTGCATCTCTGTAATGTGCTGCACCCTGTGTTGCTGTGTTGAAGCTATGCTGCTGTAAAGGATGGAAGTTGAAAATGGAGGAAGACTGCTCATACAACAGGATCAGTAGGCAGTATTTGCAGGTTCAGCAGCTGGACAGAGTGGGGTCTGCCTCCTTTTCTGTTCCGGTGTACTGTTATCATGGAAGTACTGCAGCTGCTTTTGTGTACTACAAACGATGAGGAAGATGGTGAGTTCTGATTAAGGGCCAGAGGCTGAGCTTGAGGGCCAGCAAATGCAGTAGCTATACAGGGAATTTTTTTGCTGTCTTTCTTGTAACAGAATTCTGTAATAGTTTTTATATTTTTCCTATTAAAACAGTTATTGTTTTTTAATTCTTGTAAATTTTGAGATTTATTCAATAAATTTATTCTGGTTTTTTTTTAAAAAAAATATGTGATAGGTTTCTTTGTTCATTATAATGTATTAATTAGTAACGACAATAAGTTGTCAAAAAAATTATGTTTTAAATTTTAGTGGTGATTTCAATTGTGGGTAAAATGTATACTTTTAGTCGCAATTAATTGTTGTCACTAAAAGTCAGGTTTTAATGGAATTTTTAGTGGTGATATGGTATATTTTAGTGGCAAAATTTAGTTTACTTGCTACAATAATTATGACGGCTAAAAATTTCACATTTACTGACATTTTTCATGGTGTGGCTAAAAAATTTATTTTTAGTGGCAAATTAAATGTCATAACTAAATGATTTAGCCACATACATATTGTCGCGGCCTAGTGGCAATAAAAATATTGTCACTAAAGTATATAGTGACAATTTTTATGCATTTAGCCGCAATAATTTTCGCGGCTAAAAAATCAATTTCTTGTAGTGAAATATCATTTAAATGGATGAATATTTATTATCCACACACTTCATGAAACATCGTCACAAAAAATGGTGTTAATTAGGTTGTGTTAAATTATGATAAAACATGTTGGAATTCGAAAGGAATCCAACACAATGTCTGTCAGTCTGTATGTGTAAAATTCCCATGTAACTATGTGCTTAAGACACACTGTTAACGAGAGAAGTCAACTGTAATTGTACAGATATATAAAACCATGGATTACCCACAGATAAATTACAAAAGACAAAGTAACCAAGGCAAGCAACAATTCTTTCTTTCTTTTTATTTTTAAGGACAGGGGCGGGGGCCAAAAAAAAAGAGCGCTCAAAGACCAGTCAAATAAGCTCTCATTGGTGAGATTATAAGATCTCTGAACGTACCCGTTATTCCTCTCGTAAACTACCGGGTACTAATGCGAATTTCAAAATTCAAATTTTTCACAGTATAAAAACACAAGCATTCCCATAACAAGATTCATAAAGTACGTATATTATGGATCAACATGCAATAGTTAAAGAAGATTCATGCATTAACTTAAGTATACAAAGAGTCAAGATCTAACCACCGCGTCTTACTCTACTCTCATCCCCTTTCTTTTCTGTCCAGCTACCCTCCTCCCACCGCCCACCATTCTACTCTTGCTACTCAATTCTCTCTCTCTCTCTCTCCCAAAACTACCATCCCAATCATCAAGATTGTCTCTAAAATCTTAAATTTGAATTTCAAAGATCCTAAATTTGAATTTCGTAGCACGTAACATCAAGATTGTCTCTAAGATCCTAAATTTGAATTTCGTAACACGGTAACTGACGCATTGATTAAATATGATACATATAGTTTATTAATAATTATACCCATTCTAAATAGATACATAATCTTTCAAAATATTAATTTAAAACGATTTTTGTTAAAAAATAAGTATTGAAGTTATACTTTCTCTAACATGGTATCAAAATATGAGATTCTGTATTCGAATCTCACGATCAATCTAATAATTCAAATTTTTTTACGTACTAAGTTTAAAGTTTATCTTACACTTGAAAGAACATATTAAATTATAAATACAATAATTATATTTTCTGTAATAATTTAAACTTTTAACGTCTCTGTCATAAACCAGTCATCCTTGCACAAAACTCAAACCAAGAATTGAAGGTGTTTGAGTTTGAAACGTCCAAAATGCCACATTGTCGGCAGTGGAGGCTCAATAAATAAGTTAGCCAGAAAAATAAAAAATAAAAAAAGAAGAAGGGGGACATTTAATGCTAACAAACCCTTAGTGATCTAACGTGACCTTCAATCATCGAAAGTGGATAGAAGGGAACTTTGCCCAAGATGACACACAAGAGAATATCCAAAGAAGGGCATGAGAGCACACTTATTGTAATGGGGCATGACTATTTCAAGAGGGGTCTTTCGTCTATTATATTTCGTTTGGTACAATGAAAAAATGGAAAGATGAAAAATTAGAGGGATAAATAAAACATCATGTTTGGTAAGGAAGGAAAGTAGGAAAGATGAAAAAGTGAATGAATTAACTTTCCTTCCAACTCACCAAAATAAATCCCTCCAAAATCAGAAAAAAAGTGGATGAAAAGTTAATTATTTGTGTTGAGATGTATCTTATTTGTCTATATATCTTATTTATACATTAATTTCATATAAAAATATAATGGTAAAATATGTATATATATATAATAAATTTTTAAAAGAAATAAAAAATTAAAAATAAAAAAAATTTTAAATAAAAAAAAATATTTTTTTAATCTTAACTAAGGTGAAAATTTTCAACTCAACACGATGAGACGATTCGAACTCGATACGAAAATAAATAGGTCAACTCGCAACTCGACACTACACAATTAGTTAAATGAGTTAAGTTATGTTTGACTAATATTCAACACAAATTCGTAATGACTTAACACAAATCTGACACGACACGACTCGACTCGACTCTATTATCACCCCTAATTTTAGTCAGCACCAAAAAAAAAAAATAGTAATTTTTTTTTTCCATCTATCCAACCAAACACAAAAGAAGGAAAGTGTATCATTCTTACTTTCTATCCTTGAAGGATAGAAAATGTATCCCTCATATTTTCCATCCTTCCTACTTTCCATCCTCCTTACCAAACGGAGCATTAGTTCGTTTTCATTTTTTAAGTTTTTTTGAGTTTGGAGCGCAGGTTCAGACAATTGATTTTTATTTTTTTACCTTGTTGATAATAAAAAGGTAGTAGGGAAGGTCAATTTTAATCGATATGTAAATAGAACAGTAGCTTTTTTTTGTATCAAAAATCAAGGTTGTTTCTTGTATTTCAAGATCACACTCATTTTAAAGGATTTCGACAATCCAGCTGGTCTTTGATTTTGACTCTCTACTATATATATGGCTAGACTTGAGAACAGATTATGACTCTCTCACACATTCGACTTCATCAAATTTTTAAACAGAGAATTCTCAAGAGATCAACCAAATAATATTTATTGGCCTTAGAATACATAACTTATATTGTTAAGTAATTTAATCTTCATCTTCCTAATTTTATTGTGTTCAAGTACACGTTTTGAGTTTTTCAAAATTTTCTTACACGTATTTGTCTTTTCCTTAAATCATGCATATTAGATATGATAGTTATTTTGTGTTTTGAATTTGTTATATTATATTAAATATTTTTTAAATTTATGGATGAAATATATTGTCAATATCTTTTGTCAAAATAATGTTTGTTATTTCTAATATCATCTATTTTGATCTTTAAATTATATTGTCAGTATCTTTGACAGTAAACGTATTTTCTTTATTCTTCTCTAACCACTAGTTATTATCGATTTTTTTCTTCTCCAACCAGTTTTTATTTTTTCTTTTCTTTAATATGCCATTGATCTGATTATATATTAGATTCAGACTACAAATCAGATATCAAGTTCGAAATTATGCTTTCATTCATTTTTTTTTACATAATATTCGTGTTGTTTAACGTTCTGGTCAATCACTCATTTTTAGAATATCGTTTATGACATGGTATAATTTTTTTCATAAGATATATTTTTTGTACAATACATTTTTGGATCAAAATAAGCAACACAACACTCTAGATAGTGTGGAAATAAATGGTAACTCAAGCAATACAACACTTGATGAAAACATCATAGAATTGATATTGAATCACCAATGGGCCTTTAGTTTAATGATGTTACTTATCTTGTAAAGATTTTACTTTCTTAAAGTCAAAGGATCATGCCCCCTCCCCCCTTCCTCCCCCCCCCCCCCCCCCCCCCCCCCCAAAAAAAAAAAAAGAAAAAAAAATATTGAATCAAAATATAAGATGTGTGATTTCAAAGTGTCCCAACTAGTTCATTGAAAGTGTGACTTCATATAGAGTGGATAGATAATGCAACAGTAGCACATTATTACTGAACTAAAAGATGAATATGTATTATTCCAAAATCATAATTTCAAATACATGTGATTTATCATAAAAAAAATACTTCCATAATCTCTAATATACACCATACCATATTATAACATATTATATATGGGTCATATTACTAAACATATGTGAGCATCTAAAAATATTTACCAAAACTCATTATCACACTATAAATTCATATGCCAAAATAAGTAAAAACTATAACAACAAGGGTTATTCGAGCAAAACGACACTCTATAACAATAGATATTGGGTCAATATATAAGATGTGTGACTACAAATTGTGTCAACAAAGAATTCATTAAATGTGTAATCGTAAAAGTGAGTAGTTTTTAGAGTAAATAGATAGTGTGACATCACGGTGTTATTTATTGTATAGGAAAAATGTTTGTTCTTTCAAAATCGTAATTTCAAAAATATATGATTTATCATAAAAGAAAAAAAAATACTTCCATGCAGTCTAATGCAAACTAGGGTTATATTATTTTGCTAAATTTTAGAATTTTCTTATATTTGAACACTTTTTCTCTATAAGATGAGATAGTAACCAAATTCAAAACTTAAACAAAATTTTAAATCCCTTAATTTTAGATCTTTACAATATTAGATTATTTATTTCTCTGTAAAACTTTTAAATTTTAGGCTTTTCTCATATAAACTATTTCTCTCTAATATGAGATAGCAACTAAATTCAAAACTTAAATAAATTTAAATTCCTTAATTTTAGATTTGTACTATATTAGATTATTTCTTTATAAAAC
>CAUOFW020006449.1:0-24001 GCA_963454935.2 Ilex paraguariensis
AGGCCTCGAACCATCACATCGTGGAGCCAAATGATTTCTGAGTTTTTGAACAACAATTCTTTCCGGTGCATAAACCACTGCCCTAAAAAAAGCAAATTCAAAACTTTTAGAAAAGTCCAATGAGCAATTCTATCAATGTTGGGAGAGGTACAAGGAATTGCTACAATCCCTTCCACATCATTGCTTTGAACCATGGCAATTGGTGAGTTTCTTTTATGAGGAATCACACCGTGCCATCGACAGTTCATTGACATGATGTGTAATGGGGAGTTTTTGAACAAAGACCCTGATGAAGCCTTAGATTACTTTTGATACATTGGCACACAAAATGCACAATCATGGGACATTACAGATCCCACCGATGTACCAAGGTCTTCTCCTCAAAAGACTGGCCAAACTCAAGGGGGAGGGATTTATGATTTAAGAGACCGGGAAGACTTGTTTTTCAAAATTGCTAAATTGTCAAGGAAAGTTGAGAGTCTTGAAGTCAATAAGAGACACGAGGTGTCTAATGTGTCACGAACCGAGGAGGGTTGTTCAATTTGCGAATGTATGGAGCATTCCCTATCGGATTGCCCAAACATTCCGACCCTTAAAGAAGCGTACCATGAACCAAGTCCATGCCTTCACCAAACGAGGCAATCATTTTCTCCCAATTCAAATACTTACAATCCGGGTTGGTAATCATCCAAATTTTTAGTTTGGAAATGAAAACCCCATTCCTCATGTTTCAAGTGCATATGCATCTCCCATGCCTCCCAAGCAAAACCAATACCATGGCCAAGGGCAAGCATCTAGCTCTCAATACCCCCGGACCAATCCACAAGGGTATTTGTCAAACCCACCACCACAGAATTTTTCACCAAATCCACCTCCACAAGGTTTTTCTCAAGGACCGTCCAATCCATCCACATACCAACCTCCTCACAAAAGGAATTTGGAGGATATGGTCCATTCTTTCATTCAAAGCCAAACCGCCATCAATAACCAAAATGCCACAGCCATCAATGATGTAAGAGCCCAACTCACAAAGTTGACAAACTCCATAGGGGCATCTCAACAAGAAAAGGGAAGTTCCCCGCTCAACCACAAGAGAACCCTAGGGGTCAACACCTTGTTGAGTCATCGGAACCTTCGAAAGAGAGTTGCGAGCAACTCAAAGCTGTCACCACCCTCCGCAGTGGCAAAGAAATTGACAAAACCATTTTGCCAACGGTCTCACCCAAGACCACATTGCCAAAAGAAAAAGATCTCTTGGGTGACGCCGACAAGAGTGAGGTGAAGATTAACATTCCACTCCTCGACGCCATCAAGCAAATTCCATCATGTGCTAAGATTTTGAAGGACTTATGCATGGTGAAGAGAAAATTGAATGTCCACAAGAAAGCATTCCTCACCGAGCAAGTGAGCTCAATTTTGAGGACTAACACTCCTCCCAAATTCAAAGACCCCGGTTGTCCAACCATAGCCATCACCATTGGAAATTATCGAGTGGAGCAAGCACTCCTCGATTTGGGGGCAAGTGTGAATCTTCTTCCCTACTCGGTGTACCAACAGCTGCAGCTGGAGGAGTTGAAGCCCACCTCAATCACACTTCAATTGGCGGATCGTAGTATCCGTACACCAAGGGGAGTAGTTGAGGATGTCTTAGTTCAAATTGATAAATTTTACTTCCTTGTCGATTTCATTGTGCTTGATACACATCCTGTTGCAAACCTTAGCTCCCAAATTCCCGTAATACTTGGAAGACCCTTCCTTGCTACATCTAATGCCGTGATAAATTGCAGGAACAGTCTAATGAAGTTGGCATTTGGGAATATGACAATGGAGCACAATGTATTCAACTTGGCAAAGCAACCGGGTGATGATGAGGAAGTAAGTGAGGTCAATAGAATCGACACTTTGGTTGAGGAGCACTTGGAGCTGGAGGGGATATTGAAATTTAAGGAAGAAGGAATTGTGGATCTTGAGAATTATGATGAGCAAGAGGAGGTAGAAGATTTGAAAGGGATGGAAAGGTGGATCCCTACATTCGAAGAGTTACCCCATCGAGAAAAGAAAATTTTTTCGTCGGATGAACAAAAGCCCAACTTGGAGTTGAAGCCCTTGCCCACCCATTTGAAGTACGCCTATCTTGGGGAAGGTGAAACATTTTCGGTGGTCATTAGCTCTACATTAAACATGGAACAAGAAAAAGAACTCTTGGAGGTGTTGAGAAAACATAAAGGAGCAATTGGGTGGACCATTGCGGATATCAAGGGGATAAGCCCTCTCATTTGCACCCACCGCATATATCTTGAGGAGGATTCCAAACCTTCCCGACAACCACAAAGGCGGTTGAATCCCATCATGAAGGAGGTGGTAAGGGATGAGGTTCTGAAACTACTTGATGTGGGGATCATTTTTTCAATTGCCGATAGTAAGTGGGTTAGCCCCACGCAAGTAGTACCTAAGAAATCCGGAGTTACGGTGGTTGAGAATGATGAGAATGAGCTTATTCCTACAAGAGTAATCACCGGATGGAGGGTGTGCATTGATTACCGAAAGTTGAACGCTTGCACAAGGAAAGACCACTTCCCATTGCCATTCCTCGATCAAGTTCTAGAACGAGTAGCGGGGCATCTATTCTACTATTTTTTAGATGGATACTCCGGCTACAATCAGATTGAGATTGCTTTGGAGGATCAAGAGAAGACCACTTTCACATGCCCCTATGGTACCTTTGCCTACCGCCGCATGCCATTTGGACTGTGCAATGCTCCGGGGACTTTCCAACGCTGTATGATGGGAATTTTCAGTGACATGGTGGAAAAGATAGTGGAGGTCTTTATGGATGACTTTTCGGTGTTTGGGGATTCATTCGAGGGATGTTTGGCAAACTTGGAGAAAGTTCTAACAAGATGTGAGGAGAAGAATCTAGTCTTGAATTGGGAAAAGTGTCACTTTATGGTGACAGAAGGAATTGTGCTTGGCCATATAGTTTCGGCAAGGGGTATTGAAGTCGATAAATCCAAGGTGGAGGCCATCTCCAACCTCCCTACGCCAAGAGCCATCAAAGGCATCCGGTCATTTTTGGGCCATGCAGGTTTTTATCGTCGATTCATAAAGAATTTCAGTGCATTGGCCCGACCCTTGACCACCTGCTGTCTAAGGAGGTCCCATTTGAGTGGTCGGATGATTGTGAGGCATCCTTTAAAAAACTTAAAAGCATGCTAGTCACACCTCCGATCATGCGACCACCCAATTGGGATCTACCTTTTGAGCTCATGTGCGACGCAAGTGATTACGCGGTCGGCGCAGTGCTCGGTCAAAGGGAGGAAAATAGACCATATGTGATACACTATGCTAGCAAAACACTTAATGAGGCTCAGATGAATTACACTACCACCGAAAAAGAATTGCTAGCAGTAGTGTTTGCCTTAGATAAAATTCGTGCTTACATCATTGGTTCGCCTATTGTTGTCTTTACTGATCACTCTGCTTTAAAGTATTTGTTGTCTAAGCAAGATGCAAAATTGAGACTCATTAGGTGGATACTCCTCCTAAAAGAATTCAACTTGACGATCAAGGACAAGAAAGGAGTTGAGAACGTTGTGGCGGATCATTTATCCCGGTTTGTGGTGCAATAGGCCGATGAGCACATTCCTATCCCTGATGAGCATTTGCTGTCAATTCACTCTGTATGTCCTTGGTATGCTGATATATGTAACTATCTTGCAACAGGACAGACACCACCGCAATGGAGCCTAGAAGATCGAAGACGATTTATGGCAGATGTGAAGTACTTCTACTTCGACAACCCGTATTTGTTCAAGTATTGCCCCGACCAAATCATGAGGAGATGCGTACCTGAAAATGAACAGCGGATGTCCTTGCATTTTGCCATTCACAAGCTTGCGGTGGACATTTCTCAGCGAAAAAGACTTCGGCCAAAATTCTTCAATCAGGTTTTTACTGGCCCTCTCTTATCAAAGATTGTGTTTCATTTTGTAAGGGATGCGACAAATGCCAACGGTTGGGTAGTGTGACCCAAAGAAACATGATGCCCCTTTCACCAATACTTGTCATAGAAATATTCGACTGTTGGGGCATCGACTTCATGGGTCCTTTCCCTATGTCATTTGGTTATTTGTACATCCTCCTGGCAGTGGACTATGTGTCCAAATGGGTGAAAGCTATCCCGACCAAGACTAATGACCACCGAGTCGTAGTCAAGTTTCTCAAGAGAACATCTTTTCAAGGTTTGGGATGCCTCGTTCAATAATAAGTGATGGTGGATCACATTTCTGTAATAGGCCATTTGCATCTCTAATGTTCAAATATGGCGTCACTCACAAAGTATCCACTGCGTATCACCCACAAACAAATGGCCAAGCCGAGCTAGCCAATAGGGAGATAAAGAACATTCTAGAAAAAATGGTTAACCCAAACAGGAAGGATTGGTCCGATAGATTGACCGATGCCCTCTGGGCATACCGCACTGCCTTTAAAACTATTTTTGGCATGTCTCCTTACCGGCTTGTCTATGGAAAGGCTTGCCACCTGCCAGTCGAAATGGAACACAAGGCCTATTGGGCCATTAAGACTTTAAATTTTAATTTGAGAATGGCCGGTGATCATAGGAAGTTAGAGCTGAATGAGTTGGAAGAGATTCGACGAGATGCGTATGAGAGCTCCAAAATCTCAAAAAAAAGGGCCAAAATCTTTCATGATAACTCCATTGTGAGAAAATCATTTGAGCCCGGGCAAAAAGTACTCTTATACAATTCTCGCCTCTCCATTTTCCAAGGCAAACTCCGATCCCGTTGGGATGGCCCCTATCTTGTCAAGGTGGCCTACCCCATCGGAGCTGTGGATGTTCAAAATCCCGAAAATGGCCAGACATTCAAGGTCAATGGCCAAAGACTTAAGCCATTTTTTGAGGGCTTTGAAGAACAAGTGGTGGAGGAGAATTTGATGGATCCAGTATACCCGAAAGTTGTGAAGGAATAATTAATTTTTTTTTCTGCTTTTTAATGTACAGGTTTTTATTTACTTACTTTATTTTTTTTATTCCATGTTAATTATGTTCTTTTGTCGTATAGTTTTATTTTTCTTAGTCGCAAATATTGGTGTTTTTGTCAAAGCTCAAGTGCGAGGTGTTCTCTAACCCTTCTTATCTTTTTACTGTCCATCATTGAATATCATATTTGTTTTAGAACACTGCATGAATCAAGTTAGGGGGGGTGAGGTTGCACTATTTGCATATTACACCAATGTTTGTAGGAATATTCGCGTCTGCCGACACTAAAAAAAAAATGGTGGGAATATTCTGCACGGATATGCGGCTGCTGACACTCAAAATAAAAAATAAAAAATAAAAATAAAAAAATAAAAAATACGATGCCTTTATAAGGCTTTTAATTTTTTTTTTCTCCCATCCACCGGTGATTGGTCTCCCCTTCTTCTTCCCTTCTCTTTTCTTCTTCTTCTTCTTCTTCTTCTTCGTCGTTCTCTCTGTTCTCTGTAAAAACAAACCCCCCATGCAAATCCATGACCATATACGCCAACAACCCAGTCCTTTGTTTAATAATTTGCCTTATATGTTTGTATTTGTTCATGGGTGCTCTTTTTCTACTCACACTTAGGGTGAGGGGTTTCTAGCCTAACCCAAATCTCCCTCGAGTGGGTTAATTGTTGTGTTTTGTTTGTTGGTTTCGGCAGCTAAACAGATCTTTACACCCACCACTTTTTCCTCTTTCTTCGTCTTCTTCGTCTTTTTCTTCTTCTTATTTCTATTGTGCTATTCTCTATAACACGACCCAACTCCCAACAATCCCATGACCATATTCTCCAAAGACCTAGTCGTTTGTCTCATGCTCGGCATTTGTTTACTCTATTTGTACATGACTCTTCTTCTTCTGTCTGCATTTAAAATCAAGGGTTTTCATCCTAGCGAAAACCCAGATCTGTGTAGAGAAGATTAATTTGTGTATTTTCTTTGTAGGTTTCGACAGTTGAACAGATCTCTACCCTACAACTTGATCTCTAAACTCTACACACTGGTAAATTTGAAACATTGGGGACAATGTTCGGTTTAGGTTGGGGGGTGTGATCTACAATTCCAGTTTGTTATAGTTTCGTATTTAAAAAAAAATTTGTTCTGGATTGCGTATTTTTACAGCATTTTTGCTTATATTTCATGATCACATCAAATGCAGCGTCAATCGTCTTTGTGACTAGCAGACGTTAAAGAACCAGATAGTGTCTTGAAGCATAGAAAGCATGGATGTTAAAATTTTTTGGTTTAGTTTGGGAGTCTTGCACACATTTTCATCTGATGTGCATGCTGTGATCATGAGAAAAACAAGAGTAGTCAGAAAAATTGAAATCCGAGAAGCACAAGCAAAACCATTGTGTGGCAGAAGTACTTTTGCTAAACGTCGTCGTGCCAAACGGCTGGGTGCTTGTAAACAATGTGGCAGATGTTTTCACATGAAAAAATACAATCAGTGTTCTGAACCAATTTTGGGTCGTGCAACCGATCGATTAAACTAGATAGTGTATGGGCAGAGTAAGGATTTTCTTGAGACGCCATTTTATACCAGTCCGGGACTTACATGTTATGTGCGACAAGAAGTGGGAAGGGTCACTAATAATGACATAGACACAAGCGACGACTCAAATTAAATTTTAACTAATAATGACAAAGGTGTGGAAAAATGTGTTTTGGGGATGAAGGTTAACGGTCCGAAATTTTTTTTTGTAAATATTTGTTTATGTACAAAGTCTTTTTGTTGAAATAAAAATGTGGGTCAAGCAAGAATTTTCCTAAAATGCCAACTTGTAGCATGGGTAGGGACCTATCTTGAGACACCATAGTTTTCCAAGTTCAATATGTGCATTTAGTCTTTTTGTAATTTTTCATAGATAAATGGGTATGTAAATAGTTTTGATTTTTATTCGAGTTAAAAAAAAAAATTGAATTTCCGTGAAAAATGGTATTTTCTCTATGCTTAAATGTCAAATGTACATTGGTATTTGTTAATCTTAACGTACAGAATGACCAAACTCGAAAATAGAATTATAATATAACTGACATTCTTTGGAAACCTGACATAACCAGTGGAGATAACGAAGAATACCATGGTAAGTTTTGAGCCTTACAATGCTTTCTGAGAGACAATCAACATTTACTCAAGTAAGCTCTTTCACTTTCAATTGTTGAATAATCTCATTAAACTTGCTTTGATTAAATGCAACTAAAGTAATCTATTGACATATCCTATAGGGAACCTTTGCATGCGACACATGCACATACTTGAGAAAGGATTTTAGGCCATCTTTGAGTTGATTTTGAACCTTAGCCATTGCTTCTACAAATTATATCCCTAGTTAGCCATATTTGAGCCTTCAATGAATGATGATTTTTTTTCTCGAAAAACCCATATGATAATCGAGCCACAAAAAAAAAAATAAGAATACACTTAACAGACCTTGCTATCCAATTTTTTCTTGCACCGTCTTATAAATCGGTATGACATAGAAAGGCAAGAAAAAACAGAAAAGAAGATGGTGGCTACTGTTCAACGAAGAATCGAAAAAAAAAAATGAAAGAAAGAAATACCATTTCTAGGCAAAAGACTGAAAAACAAGAAAGAGGTGTGCTACATTAAAAAAAGGGATAGCTTTTGAATACCATTGACGTCATTTCATTAGCCACTAACCTCTGGCCACATTACAACCTATAGAAAATCCTAATTGATCTCAAGTCTAATGCATGTGCGCTGTCGACCGAAAACTGGGGTATGTTAAATAGTATTTCTTTAATTGCATTGATATTCTTCCATGAGATTATGGCAAGAACATGATTAGCCTACTTTCTTAAGACTTTCACTCCCTTTCTAACTGTAAATGTGATTCTTCGATTGACCATCCTCTAATCAGATGCCCTTTGAGAGACAAGTCACTATAATCGGAGTGAATTTTTTGTTGAGAGCATTCTAAGAGAGATTTGAGAAATCAAAGCTATTCATGGAAGGTGATAAATTAGAATGTTTGTTATATAACAATTCTTGCTACTAGAATGATCATTCCTACTACACAAGGAATTCCAAATACCAATGTTACAAGTGTTTATGTTTGTATAGAGTACGTACCAATGACAGAGAAGTGTTCGGGAAACAATTCAAAATTAAGAGATGTGTGCCTCAATGATTTTGTTGCAAACTCATTTTGACAAGAAATCTTACATATACACATCTTTTAATTGGAGTTTGTAAGTAGCTTCAATGGAAACCTTCACGAGAAAAAACTCGTCCACTAGGGATCACCTAGGGGTTTAACGGCTTATTGCATATGCTAAATGCAATCATGTTATCTACGAAAGTGATTTTATTTTGTTATGTTGTTTATTACTAGGGACTAGTAATATTTAGGTTAGGGGGTGTGATTAACCCTAATTAAGGCATAATTTAATAGGTAAATTGTGTTAGTTGAACAAAGTTAAACTAGTCAAAATAAATCAAATTAGAATTAGTGTGTGAATAAAAGATAATGCATTAATTGTTGTTCTTTTCAGGATTTTGTGCGTCAAAGCTACAAACTACTGGGGAGCCAATTGCATTAAAGCTACAAACTACTGGGGTGCCAATTATCAAAGCTCAAAACAAAGGTGGATCAAAGAATTCAAGGCCACCTAACAAGATTTTCAAGTCCACCTAACAAGATTTTCAAGTCCACCTAACAAGATTCAAAGTCACGTAACAAGATTTTCAAGTCCACCTAACAAGACTCTTCAAGTCCACCTAACAAGATTCATGGCCACCCAACAAGACTTTCACCCTCCCTTGTTGCCTATAAATACCACCCCTTAGGACTTCTAAAGCATTCGTCTTTTGGTAGTGGAAAATCCTCCAAAAGTATTATTACTTTCCTTATTGCTCATAGCTTTCTTTAAGTATTGCTTTCTTTTATTGTATTCTTGCTTCCTTTCAATTTATTGCTTTCTTTTACTTTAAGTATTGCTTTCTTTTATTGTGTTATTACACTTTTACTTCCATTGCTTGAGCTTCCTTCTTCCCTTAGAGCAGTGAAACTCTTCCACTTTACTAGAGCTTTACCAAAGCCGTGAAGGGTGGAACGTGATTCACTCATTCTTTGTCGAAGATCGGCTCCTTGTGTAAAATGTGTTACCTTGTAACTCCTCTACTTGGAGGGATGAGCATCACTCACTTTTCTAGTTTTAACAAAGTCATGAAGAGTGAGTAGTTTCTCATCCAATCTTTAGTAAGAGGTGGTTATCCGGAAGTTAAATTTATGCAATTCATTTATGCTTGGCTTTAGTCTTTATTTTTTCATAATGTCTTCTCATCATATTGTTGTCTTTATTTTAAGCATGAATAACTAAATTTTTTAGTTGGTAAAACCAAGAGGAACCTCAACTTGGGTATACCATTTCAACTTATTCTCCTCCCCTTTTTCAGAGTTCAATGGTTCGGTTTGACTGGGTTGAGGGTGGATAACTTGGTGAGTCTTTGATATTCCATAGGCCTAGTCACGATTTATGCTTAGATACTCACCAATCTTACCCCTAGCTTCCCACGAATCAATCGTTCATTCATGCTCTATTGGAGGAGGGTTTCAAGTTGAAACGGTATTCCTATTGGAGTGACCTCTTGGATTTGCCAACATTTTTTTCTCATTTGACTAGCATCAAAACAACTTCACCAAACAACTTCCAACATTTAAAGATTTTACACTTTCTTTCTCCCAAAATCACATCCCCTTGGTTTACTTCCTTCTTCGTGGAAACAACCTTGAAATACCACCAAGTAAAACACGATCCGCGAAAGTCTCCTTGCGCTTGGGGAGCAGTTTTGTTCACACATACTCACATTTGAAATCTCATTCATCCACCATTCCGTTGCCCTTTCTTTTGACATCATCCCTAAGAGAGTGACACTCCTTTTATTCATATACTATACATGCTAAAAATTGATGTTTATATGTTAGGAAACAACAAGGAAATTTGTCAAGCACTTGTCCTTCTGGTTTGCTTGGATTAATCAATTGTCATAAATACCATCATCTAACCTAAGAAGTTGTTGTGTGATGGTTTATATACATCAGACCTACCATTTGACTTGCTAGTAACATGGAAGTTGATTGTTGTATGGTAGCATTTCCAGTATTTAACCAATATAACGCATATGAGATCCTTGAACTGAAGGATACTTTTTATTATTGTCTTAATCTATCTAGACATAACTATTTACTTAGATTAGTTATCAATCTAAGCTCACATCACAAGCTATCTCATGTTATCCTATTCGAATTAGCAACTTAATTGTTTTATTTCATTTCCAAATTATTAAAACTCTTCGTGGGATCGATACTTGGACTTAAAATTGAGAAAACTACAATTCCACCACTTATACTTAGGTGTATAATATTAATTCGATCACTCAAAAGTGCGAATCAATTTTTTGGTGCCGTTGCCGGGAAGTTATGGTAATTTGAAATTAAAGAAAATACAAAAGTTGTTTCGTTGTATTATATGTATATAAAGTGTGTTTTCTTTTCTTAGTTTATGTCTGTTCATTCATCGGTAGGATCTGTAAATCAATCATCTCCTTCGTCTTCATTATCTTCATCTACTCAAGAATCATTTGAACTAAGTATGGCTAGAAACATACATAGGAAGAACAACCTAGAGAATAAGAAGTAGTTCAAAATATTTGACTATTAAGAGAATACTTACACCCTACACGAACTAATGTCCCGTCATGTTTTACTTTTCCCACAGATGCTCCAAATCTTAATATTAAACCAGGAACAATACAATTATTACCACAGTTTCATGGTGTAGAAACTGAAAAACCCTTATGTTCATATGAAAGAATTTGAAGAAGTCTGTGGAACATTGCAAAATAATTCTGAAATGGTTCGACTAAAACTATTTCCTTTTTCTTTAAAAGATAAAGCAAAACAAGGGCTTAGCTCTTTAAGAGCCAATTCAATCACAAACTAGCAAGCTTTACAAGCTGAGTTCTTTAAAAAGGTTTTTCCTGTACATCGTACCAATACATTAAGACGTTAAATACTGAATTTTTCTATGAAAGAAGGTGAAACTTTTTATCAATGTTGGGAAAGATTTAAAGATCTTCTCCAAACTTGTCCACATCATGCATTTGAAAACTGGACCTTAGTTGATTTCTTCTATGATGATCTTCCACCTGCAATGCGACAATTTGTTGAAATGATGGCACAGGGGAATTTATGAGTAAAAATCCTGAAGAAGCATTTTAATTTTTTGATACTATTTCTGAGAGTTTCCACATGTGGGACTCAACTTCTTCAAACATAATAGAAACTAAGTCATCTACATCCGAAAGAGGAAAATATATGTTAAATGAAGATGATGATTTAAAAGCAAAAATGACATGTTTATCTCGAAAACTAGAAGCTTTAGAGATGAAAAAAAATAAAACAAGTATCTGCTATATCTACTACCGATCAAATTTGTGAAATTTGTGCATTGTCAGGACATCCTGCAGTAGAGTGTCTAGCTATACCTGCATTTAAAGAAGTATAAATTGAACAATCTAATGTTGTTCCAACTTATAATCATAAGCCTTATTTGAATCCATATTCCAAAACTTACAACCCAAGATGGAGAAATTATCCAAATTTTAGTTGGTGAAATACACAACCTACAAATCAAACACAAGTTCCACCTCAACCACAAAATTAACAAAGTTATCGGTCATATCAACCCCCACAGAGAAGAACTCTAGAAGATACTATGAATCAATTTATTCAATGGCAAATGAGTTTTAACACTCAAACAACTCAAGCTTTTAATGATTTTAAAGCTCAAACTTCTCAGAGTATTGAAGATATTAAAAGTCATTTAGCTAAATTAACCTAGTCTTTGAGTACTTCGGAGAAAGGAAAGTTTCCATCTCAACCTAAACCTCCACAAAGTTAGAGTCAAGCTAATGCTGTGTCATTTGGAGCTTCCCCAAGTCAAGTACAAGCAATCACAACACTAAGAAGTGGAAAAATCATTAACAAAACTATTAAACCAAAAATTTCAAAGGAAATGCGGAAGGAAATTCTTATTAATGAACCACTTGAACTTTAAGCTTCAATTAAAAAGCAATCAGAAATACAAAATGAAAAAGATGAACCATGTCTTATTCATTTACCTTTTCCTCAAAGGATCAATAAACTTTTATCTGAAAAGGATCAATCTGAAATTTTTGAACTATTCAAACAAGTCAAAATTAGCATTGCTTTGTTGGATGCCATAAAACGAGTTCTAGCTTATGCTAAGTTTTTAAAAGATCTTTTGACAATAAAGAGAAGAACAAATGTACCAAAGAAAACATTCCTAACTGAACAAGTTAATACTATAATACAACATGATACTCTTCTGAAGTACAAAGATCCAGGTAATCCTACAGTCTCATGCATCATTGGAAATTTATAAATCATAGAAGCTTTGCTAGATCTTGGATCCAGTTATAATTTAATGCCCTATTCAGTCTATACAAAATTAGGATTAAGTGAACTAAAACCTTCCAATATTACATTACAATTAGCAGACCGTTCAATAAAAATTCCACGAGGAACTGTGGAAGATGTTTATTATCCAAGTTGATCAATTCTATTTTCCAGCAGATTTTATTGTTATAGATACAGAACCAATTTATTATACCGTTGATTCTAGGTTGACTATTCCTAGCTACATCAAATGCTTTGATTAATTGTAGAAATGGAATCATGAAACTTTCGTTTGGAAATATGACTTTTGAACAAAATATTTTTAATAGTGCTAAACAACCTAGAGAAGAAGATGAAGTACATGAAATAAATTGTGTTGAAATATTAACCCAAAATTTTTTTTAAAAGGTTTTTCTGGAAAAAGATTTAAACACAACAAAATTTGTATCTGAAAATGAATCAGAAAATTTAGAAAATCCAAAACATGAAAATTTGTTGCCTAAATCTGTAGAATCCAATGTTAAAATCTTTAAACTAGATTTAAAACCACTTCCAATTAATCTAAGATATGTTTTTCTGGAAAAAAATGAAATTCATCCTGTAATCATATCATCAAATTTATCTGAAAGTCAAGAAAAAGAATTAACATAAGTATTGAAAAATCATCAAAGTGTTATTAGATGGACAATAGCTGATATAAAAGGTATAAGCCCACTTCTATCTACTCATTGCATATATTTAGAAGAAAATGCTAAACCATCTCGTCAAATGCAAAGAAGATTAAATTCACACTTGAAAGAGGTAGTTCGTAATGAAGTACTTAAATTATTATATCCAAATATTATCTATCCTATATCTGATAGTAAATGGGTTAGTCCTACATAAGTAGTCCCAAAGAAATATGGTGTTACTGTAATACAAAATAAAGAAAATGAATTAGTCTCAATGCGTACAATCACAGGCTAGCGTGTATGTATTGATTATCGAAAGTTAAATTCACTCACCTAAAAAGATCACTTTCCATTACCTTTTCTTGACCAAGTCTTAGAAAGAATAGCTTGTCATACATATTGTTGCTTTCTAGATGGATATTCTGGCTATAATCAGATTGAAATTGCGATAGATGATCAAGAAAAAACTACATTTATATGTCCTCTTGGCACTTTTGCATATAAAAAAATGTCTTTTGGACTATGTAATGTGTCAACTACCTTTCAACGTTGTATGTTAAGTATATTCAGTGAGATGGTAGAACGATATTTACAAGTCTTTATGGATGATTTTTTAGTATATGTCTAGAAAATCTGGAAAAAGTGCTCATTCTATGTGAAAAAACAAACCTTGTTTTAAATTGAAAAAAATGTCATTTCATGGTTACACAAGGTATTTTTTTAGATCATATAGTGTCGAAAAAAGGAATTGAAGTGGATAAATCAAAAATTGATCTGATAGCTAATCTGCCTTCACCAAAAATAGTAAAAGATATTCACTTATTTCTAGGTCATGCAGGATTTTACAGAATATTTATATAAACTTTTAGTTTAATAGCCAAGCCTATATGTAATCTGTTATGTCATGATATAATATTTGAATGGAATGAAGCATGTCAAGTAGCTTTTGATAAATTAACAAACATGCTTATTTCTGCACTTATCATGCAACCTCCTGACTAGTCTTTACCTTTTGAAATAATGTCTGATGGAAGTGATTATGCGATAGGAGCTGTACTAGGGCAAAGAAAAGAGAAAAAACCTTATGTTATATACTATGCAAGTAAAACTCTAAATGATACACAAATGAACTATTCAACCACAGAGAAAGAATTACTTGTTTTTGCATTTGCATTAAACAAATTTTGTTCATATCTGGTTGGATCATCAATTGTTGTATTTACTGATCATGCAGCTTTAAAATACTTACTTACTAAAAAAGGTGCTAAACCACGTCTCCTACGTTGGATATTAATACTACAAGAATTTTATTTAATCATCAAAGATAGAAAAAAGAGTAGAAAATGTGGTAGCAGATCACTTGTCAAGATTAAAGTATGAAATAAAGGAAGAACCAACTCCGATTAGAGAAACCTTTCTAGATGAACAACTGTTAGCAGTAACAGAATTACCATGGTATGTAGATATAGCCAATTATCTAGCAATTGGTACTATTCCCTCTAATTATATCTATTTAAATATTGTAATGATCAAATTATAAGGTGTTGTGTACCTAATCATGAAATAGGTCAGGTGATTCAATTTTGTCACTCCGAAGCTTGTGGAGGTCATTTTGCTTAAAAAAAAAAATCGCTGCTAATATTCTACAGTGTGGATTTTATTGGCCAACCCTTTTTAAAGATGTTCATATCTTTTGTTTAAATTGTGACAGATGTCAAAGAATAGGAAATATTTCAAAAAGAAATATGATGCCTTTAAACCCTATTTTAATTATCAAAATTTTTTATTGTTGGGGCATCGATTTTATGGGTCCATTTCTCCCATCTTTTGGATATTTGTATATTTTGATTGTAGTCGACTATGTCTCTAAATGGGTAGAGACAATTCTATGTAGAAACAATGATCACAGAACAGTGATCAAGTTTTTGAAAGAAAATATTTTATCCAGATTTGGAATTCCTCGGACCATTATAAGTGACGGTGGATTACATTTTTGTAATAAAATTTTTAAAAATCTTATGAAAAAATACTCAATTTCACATAAAATATCCACTCCATACCATACATAGACAAGTGGACAAGCTGAATTAGGTAATGGGGAGATAAAATATATTTTAGAAAAAGCAGTAAATCTAGATCGTAAAGATTGGTCCTTAAGATTGACTGATGCGCTTTGGGTATACCGTACTGCATATAAAATTATTTTAGGAATGTCTCCTTATCGGTTAGTATATGAAAAATCATGTCACTTTCCTATAGAATTAGAACATCGAGCATATTGGGCAATAAAAATGATGAAATTTGATATAGACAAAGCTAGAATAACTCATAAACTTCAAATAAGTGAATTAGAGGAATTAAAAAATGAAGCTTATGAAAATGCAAAAATTTCAAAATCAAGAACAAAAATTTTTCATGATAAAAATATCATGCAAAAATCTTTTGAACCATCTCAACAAGTGTTATTATATAATGCAAAACTTCGTTTATTTCCTGAAAAATTAAGATCAAGATGGACAGGTCCTACATTGTTAAACAAGTTTTTGACTATGGAGCAATTGAAATTGAAAATCCATTAATTGAAAATATCTTTAAAATCAATGGTCAAAGACTTAAACCATATTATGATGGATTTATTCAAGAAATAACTGTTGTACAACTTTTTGATCCTGTTTATATGCTCTTAAAAGTAAATTATTACTTAAGTCTCAATAAAATTACTAATGAATTGTAATTTATTTGACAGAGTATCTCTTGAGTACAGCCAGATATCCCAATTGGTGAAATTACAAAAGATTGTCGGGTTTCCCTATCAATGTTTACTATCACTGTTGTTACATTTTAGATAATGTTTAAATTAAGTTGGGGAGGTAAGGATGTGATTTTAGTATTTATATTTAAAGTATTTATTTATTTTTAATATCACTGTTAATTTTGTCTTTATGACTGGCAAACATTAAAGAACCGGATAGAGAGTCATAAAAAAAACACTATTTTATGTTTATAATGGATGAAAAATTATTTTGGTTCAGTTTAATTCTACTACATCATCTTCCAAAAGATATTCATGCATTGATTATGAAAAAAGCCAGAAGAGTCAGAAATTTAAAAATTTTTGAAAGTCAATCAAGACCTTTATGCGAAAAAAGTACATTTGCAAAAAAACCGATGTGCCGATCGTCTCAGTGGTTGTGTAAGATGTGGTCATTTACAACATTTAAGACAATATAATCAGTGTGCAGAACCAATTTTAGGTCGAGCGTTAGATCGTCTTCGGTGGATTAGGTATAGGCAGAGTAAGGACTACCTTGAGATGTCATCCTATTCTACCACAATGTTAACAAGATACGTACAAAATGAAGTTAATCGTGTCACTGGTAATATTGATCCAAATAGTTCCGACTCTGAATCAATATGATCATAATTTTTGGAAGCATTGTACATACTTGTAAATATTTATAAATATTTGTAAATAAAAGTATATAAATATTTGTAAATAAATGTAAATAATTATAGATTAATTAGGAAACTTAGTAAATATAAAATAACAAATAAAATAAATAAAAATCCACCAATTTTTGTGATAAGAAAAAGAGTGGTTAGCAAAAAAAGGTTTAGTAGAATATATAAAATTGTATTTTGTGTACTGCAAAAATTTATAGAAACAAATTGCAGGAAATCAAAAAGTTGTCAGTACAATGCACAAAGCAAAGAAAAACCGAAAAGCAGCACCGTCTAGACGGTGGGCCAACTGTTCGAACAATAGTGCTTTATTTATATACACCCTCATGCAAACGATGGATCAATTGCACTCCATCAACTCAAAATTTCAATTATAGCCGAAATTCTCAAGGAGAAATCTCTCGCAAATCTGCAATATTTCATCATTTTTCTTCAAATTTGTTTCGATTATTCTCTTACCCATCATATTTTGAAGGTAACTACTGATTGGAATCAACTGAAACAGAGCATTCGCAAAGAAAGTAGGAAAAAATGGATTTGAGATGAAAAATGAGAAGATCTTCAAGTCGGGCACAAATAGATCAACTCGAGCAACCTCAAGCACCTCCACAACAACCAGGAGCAGGAAATATCTTCAACGAGGTGATGTTTGAAAATTTTGAAAAGCAGGTTTGGTACGATGCTAATTTTCTGACTAAAACTATTATTTCTGAAAGGCCGGTTATTTACGAAGATTTTGAGAATATAGGCATACATCAAATTCTTGCAATTAGAGGATGGTTACAATATGTTAAATTGTCTGTTCCTGCTTATGATTGTCTAGTTAGAGAATTTTATAGTAATGCTGAGATTATTGGGGAAAGACAATTGTAGGCATTTGTACGAGGTATTATTTTTCAAGTTACACCGGCTACTATAGCTGAATTTTTCCAACCCATACAAAGACTTGAAAACCCGTAATATCCGTACACTGGTTTACCTGATTTGGATACGATAGGGAGAGAGGTGACGGGTAATCCAGAATTTGGTTGGGGTAGACCGAATAAATATATCAAACAAGGAGACCTGACTGATAAATACCGAATTCTGAACTTGGTTACAGTACACAGTTTATTACCTCGTGCCCAAAATAATCAAATCTGTATTGAGTAAGCTTATTTTCTATATGCATTCAAAATGGGGCATACCATTGATTTGCTGAATTTTATCCTGAATCAAATGGTACTTGATGTGGATAGAAAGAAATCTTCACTCCCGTATGCTATACTAGTTTCTCAGCTTTCCAAGAACAAAGGTGTGATCATCAATCCAACGTGGAAGACTGTAGACCATTTTGGCCCATTAGATAAAACTTCATTGAGAAAAAGTCATGGAGGACAACAAGAAGAACAACCAAAGGTACCCCCTCCAGCACAAGAGGAGCCATTCCAAGCCCTAACAAATTCATTCCACTAGAACAACAACAGCCACAAGAGGATCAACCATACATACTGGTGGATGGCAGAACGGACAAACAGATTCTGCTAGGATTAGAGACCACTGTCACCCAGCTTGGTAATAGTATCACAGATATCAACAAAAGTATGGAGAATTATAAACAAAACCAAGCTAAAATCTTGAGGCTACTGAGAGAACGTTTTGGAGGAGGCCCATCTACTTCCTAGAAGAAAAAAACTGAAGATTCTATTGAAAAACTCTGCTATCTTTCACTCAAATTTTCAATTATGCACTTGAACTTTAATTTATGTTTTGCACTTATTTGGGTTAGACTTATTTGTCTTGAATTTATGTGTGTTTTAAACTTGTTTGTTTTGAACTAATGTGTTAAGTTTGTTTTTGCTAAAGTTAGAACCTATATTGTTAAAGTTACGAAGACTAGTTCATATGAATCATAGTGAAATTAGGTTAATATTCCTATGATTTGTGAAAACATTATTAATCTGATCACACAAGATTTTCATATTTTAGTTGTGTACTATCTTAATATTTTTGTTTAAACTTAGTCTTAAAAGCACAATTAGATTTCTTTACTGTTAAAAATCTTGTGAAATATTACACTCTTTGCATATATATAGTGGAGATGTAAAACCTATTGCAGATTTTGAACTAATCTTTCTTGGAGAGATATTCTACATCTACTCAAATACAAATCTTTGATTCAGCGGTAAACTTTCTTTGAATAATCTCATTAACTTTGTTTTGATTAGCACTTATTAAATTGTATTATTAGCGTTATCCTTAACTTTCACGAAGAAATTGTACATATATATGATTTTTGGAAAATGATCTTAGGCCATATTTGATTAAATTTTGAGCCTTGACCATTTCGTTTACAAAATTATATCCATAGTCAGCCATGATTGAGCCTAAAATAGTATATATTCTTTTCTTAAAACCCAAGAAATACCCGAGCCAGAAAAAAAAAAGATATTAACTTACCTTTGCTATATAATTTTCTTGCACCCTTGTCTAAATCCGCAGGATAAAAAAACGCAAGAAAAACAGAAAAGCAAAAGAAAGAGACAAGGCAATTCTGAAAAAAAAAAAAAAAAAAAGAGCCAAGAAAGTGAAAAATGGAAAAAATGAGCATGCGAAGTCTTAGATAAGAAAGAGATGTGTTACAATATTAAAGATAAGGTTTGAATCCAATGACGTCATTTCATAAACCTCAAACCCATAACCACATTACAACCCTAATAAAGTCCTTTTTGATTCCAGAAGTCATATATTTGTTACAGTATATTTAATATAGTGTTCATATTCTTTCATGAGATTATGTCAAATTCCACTTTATTCAACTAACCGATCTTTTGATTACTACATGTGAAACTATTTTCTTTGTTAACTATATTCCAATCACATGTAGATTGTGATAATAGTCACTATAACAGGTGTGGTCTTTTTGCTGAGTGTATTTCAGGGAAGGATTGACATCAAAACAACCAGAGGGTAATATTTCTCAAGTGATTTTTGAAAATAAAGAAATCATTACACACACACAAGTTTTTATAAAAATATATAGATAATATTACAAGTAACATGTGTTACTCTTATGGTGATCACAAAAGAAATATCTTGACAAAACAGATGGAATATTGATTTAATTTCACTTGTGAAAATTATGAGTTATCAATTCCTAATTACTGAAGTTTGTAGGTAGCTTCACTGGAAACTTTCATGAGACAAAACTCATCCACTAGAAATCACCTAGGGGTTTAAAGGCTTGTTGCATATGCTAAATGCAATCCTGAAAAATCTACAAAAATGATTTTACCTTTGTTTGTGTTATATTTTGTTTATAGTTTTTATTTTATTAGGGACTTGTAAATTTTAAGTTAGGGATTGTTATTAACCTTAAGTAGTATATAAATACAAGAAGTTAATAAAGTCAAATTAGTGTGATAAAATAACTAAAAGCTAGTAATTAAAGTCAATTAGGGTTTGTGCATAATTAGGGGTTTTATGTGTATTATGTTTAAAATTTCTAGGATTAAATGATGAATTACCAGAGAATACAAGGAACAAAGTATGGAAGCTTGAAAATACAAAGGCTAAAGTTTAATTAAACCAAGAGAAGAGTCAGCATGCTGCAAGTGGGAAATTCCAGCAAAGCTCCACCATCCGGACGGTGGTGTTGGTTTCCTGACTGTCACTCTTGACGGCTGAACTTGATCTGCCAGCTCCTGCTTCCTCTTCCTCTATAAATAGGCATCTCCTCTTCATTCATCAACAGGCCAGAACTAAGAGAGAAATCCAAGAGAGAAAAAGAAAAGAGAAAGAGAAAAAGAAAGTTGCAAAATGATCCGGTCTGTGATGCACTTCAGTCCAAAATTTGTACTTCTACATTTATGTTGTATCTTTCTATTTAGATAGTTGAACTGCCGTCACCTTTTTGTCTTAACTGATAATAAAGGTGATTATGTTTTAGTTGTTCCTTGTGAAAGACATTTTAGATTTTGCAATTTAATTATAGTTATAATGAAAACTACCTGCACTCCTTGCTTGTCTATAGCAATGGGGGCGTGAGTAGTTCCGTATATCCTCCAGTGAGAGGTAAACATATGTATAATACTGGTTAAATTTTGGAAATGCTAAAATTTAATATATTTATATATCTATGTATTATATCCTTCATGTATGATCCAATGATGTACGTACTTTCGGTGCTATGCCTAGAAGTTTGTCATCAATGCATCATCAACTTGCCGATAAAACAACCACGACATTCCTATCGGCATGGCTTGTCCTCCACCGGAACACTGAGGATGTTAACTAATACATGGTACAAAACCTAAACCTAAATGATCTTTCTGGGTTATTAGAGTTTAACTTATATATATATCAAATGAATGACCTAAGTGATCCTCATGAATGGCTTGTCCTTCTGGATTATTCAGATCGTTTAACTGGTATAAAAAATAATATTGCCAGTCTAACAACCACAGCATTCCTATCGGTATGGTTTATCCTCCACCAGAATGCTGAGGATGTTAACTGATATATATATATATATATCACAAATGAATAATTCTAGTATTCCTCATGAATGACTTGTCCTTCTGGTTTGCTTGGATTATTCAATTGAAATATCTATAACCAGCTAATCTAAGAAGTTGATGTGTTATAACTAATACCACCAGTTGACCTAAGAAGTGGCTGTGTTATGGTTTATTATGTATGCACCGACTATTATGAAGACAAATGAATAATTAAAGTATTCCTCATGAATGACTTGTCCTTCTGGTTTGCTTGGATTAATCAATTATCATGAATACCATCAGCTAACCTAAGAAGTTGTTGTGTGATAGTTTATATATATCAGACCTACCAATTGACTTGCCAGTAACATGGAAGTTGATTGCTATAAGGTAGCATTTTTAGTATTTAACCAATATAACGCATATGAGATCCTTGAACTGAAGGATACTTTTTATTATTTTCTTAATCTATATGCACATAACTGTTTACTTAAATTAGTTATCAATCTAAGCTCACATCACAAGCTATCACATGCTGTCCTATTTGAATTAGCAACTTATGTGAAATCCGGGAAAATTTGAACTTTCTCCGACTAAGGGCAAAACGATAATTTGCCACTATTATGCGGGATTAAAATGCATATTTTTATATAGCTCGGATGGAAAAACGGATTTCACTGTTGGATTCGCATCGCGAAATCGAGCTTCCATGTTAATTTTTGTTGAATTCCGAGATAGTCAGATTTTTGCACGTTTTATGAGACAATTGGGTGACGAATAAACTTTTAAACGTCCCCAAAAAAGAAAATTATAAAATTTCCTTATAATTGGATAAAAGTTCAAATAAAATTTATTTGAATTGAAATTGGAATTTAATTAAGTCATTTCGGGTTAAAAACAGACCTGAAAATGATAAACGAGCGGGGCGATGTGGACCGCGAGATTAAAAATATAAATAAGGCTTAAATATCTGAAAAATCAGATATTTTGCTAATTTGCTGGCTGTTTCCAACATTGGAGAAGAGTGAAAGAGAGAGAAGAAAGAAAAAATTAATTTTCAAGGCTTTCTCCTCCGATCCGCCAAGTTTCATCTATCGGAATCCGTCGATCCAAGAATTAAAGTTAGTCTACGCGATGAGAGCTACGCGTACATACCAAGAACGAAGATTTTCACCTAAGATTCAAAGATGGAGCTTTGGGAAAATCAAAGATTTTAGGGCTAGGAGGTGCCTAGAGGGTTCTATCTTTCTTTTACGCTTCAAGAGGTAGGGATTCTCCTACTTGAGTTGATTTCTTACCTAGTTTGTATTAGGGAATGGGTAAGGATCTAGAACAACCTAGGTCTTTTGACTATGGTTATGGAAATGGGTGTGGAATTTGGCCTAGACCAATTCCTAGTTAGTTTGACATAGGAAATTACATGTGTGATTTCCTTGGAATTTGATATGCTATGTGTTCAAATGTACCTTGAAATGATATGGGCAAGTTGGTGTGATAATATGATTTGTGTGATAACATAAGTTGTGCCTTGAAGGTGTTTGATAAATGCCTTGGGTAATTTAATGTTGTTATTTTAATGTAATAACATGTTTGAGTTGTTGCGATATGTGAACATATGCTTAGTGGTATATTGAGCATAATGATGAGTTATGGAACTTAGGTGCATATGACATGAAATTCTATGGAATGTGATTAATATTGCTCATGTGGCATTCATTACATTTTGCGCATGAGGTTGCATCACATTCATCGGCTTAGGCATGAGTGTGGATGTGTATGCATGAAGTAATCAATACCACTCTTGGTAATTGATATGTGGACTCGGAGATGTTGGATCGAAGATCCCATGGAGTCGCATGTTGTATGAGAAAAACTTGTGTCGGGAATAGCAAGTAGGGCTAGACACTCCCTCAGGTGAAAAGCCCAGCCACTTGATTCATACAGTTCCCTGAGGTGAAATTCCGAAAAAGTGTAATGGCGTACGTAGCCGGCGGTGTGATTCCGAAATCTGATACCCAACAAAGACACATGGTTTTGTTATATAAAATGTTCATTGAATGGGAAACATCCAACAATGGAAGGATTTTCAAAGCATATGAATTGTATTTCAAAATGATCTTTGGATGTATTTCATCAAAGACAATGGTTTTACACATATGCATCGCATTGTGTTGTGGGAGTCAGTGTGGACTCGGAGTAAGATGCGTGAGTGAGTTTCATCTCATTACATGGCATGACATCATGATTTTCCAACATTGGATCATATGTTATTGTTGGAATAGAATAATTGTTGTAACTTTTGCATGTACTCATTACAAATGCATTCTAGGGGGGAAGTAGCATCTGTAGGAAATTTTCTACTGGGTGTTGGCTCACCCTATACGGGAAACATTTCAGGTGCGGGGTTCGTGCCAGTGGAGGACTCGCATTCGAGGCCTCAAGGTTAAAGAAAAGCCGGATTGTGGCTTTACGAAACAAGTTTTGTACAAAAACTTAGGTTATATTCCATTTTGAATTGTAATTAAATGGAATTAATTGTAATAGAACTTGTATGGATCACGTCTAATGTAGAAAATGTAATTATACATGTTTGAAATGGATTTGGAAAGGTTTGGAGTGGATTGGAAATGAAAAATTAAAGAGGCATAAAATTCTAGGCAAAACCTTCCGGAAGGTCACAACAACCTTTCAGAAGGTTAATGCAGACTTTTGGTCCAGTAGGCAAAACCTTCCGGAAGGTTGAAGAAAACCTTCTGAAAGAACTTTGCAATGAACAAAACCTTTCGGAAAGTTTTCCAAAAATCTGAAATTTTAATAATACATTGCCATGCTTTGGGCTATGTGTTATTTGGTTCCAAGGACTCTAATGGACCTTAAAGAGATACATTGGGATATGTTGAA
>CAUOFW020006450.1:0-23999 GCA_963454935.2 Ilex paraguariensis
AATAATATTAAGTTAATCATACCTCATATATCCTTATTAATGTCATCATTTTCCTTCCATGTCCTATCAAAACTCTTCTTATCGTATAACTTAGGTCTTTTAGCCATAGCTCTACATATTTTTATAGTTTAGGTCTTTAATTACAATAGTACTCTAATAACTCAAATTATTGTATAATACATGTATAAATTAATAACTAGGTTTAGTATAATTTAAAATAAGAATTAATTCCCTGACACATAATTATTTATTCAAATTAATTATACAGATAATCTATATTTTTTTATAAGTTTGACAAAAAAATAATATTATTTAAGTATGTTTATGTGCAACTCACGTCGTGTACTGCTTGTCAAGTTTTTATAAAACCAATTATATTCTTATATCTTAATATAATTTTTTTATCCATAATTTGACTTTCAAGTTTTTTTGAACTCTTTTATTAGTATTAGCAATGCACGATGTGCGTTGCATGTAAATAAATTTAAATAATAATTTTTATAAAAAAGTGAATTATATATATGTAATTAAATTAAATAATAAATTTGCCCGACTGCTGGGGTAGGAACTACTAATCGCGGTGAAATTAAATCTGATAACTATATATGTATAATAATTTAACATGTACAAAACTTTACTTATTCATGTAGATATAGAAGATTGCATATAAGTGTACTACAAATAAATGATCTCAAAAGAATTTAGAAGTCTTTATAATAGAGTTCAAAAATAAGTCGAAAGTCAAATAAGAGTAAAAAATAAAAATTAGATAAAAAATATATAAATGTGTATAATTGACTTTATTATAATAATTAAGGATAAAATAGAAAATCAAATTTTTTTTTCACAGATGTTGACATTTATAAGTAGTATATATTATTTAATTTCTACATTCTTTTGGACTCCTTTATCAATAATACACCCACATAAATTTTTTTATATCTATGCATATATATATGAAGAAGCAAAAATAAATCTATATTATATTGTTATATAAATATAATTATCAAATTGGATTCTAATATCAAATATATATTATATTTAATTTTTTTCAATAATTAGGTTTAACATGAAATAAAATATAGATTAATTCTTTGACACCAAATTTATCATTTAATTTAATTACACATAAAATTTATAATTTTTGTAGATTAAAAAAAATATTTAATTTGTTCACGCACATCGCACGTCATACATTGTTAGTATCCATAAATATGTTCAGAATCATTCTGCATTAGTATTTGAATATTTTGTCATTACTGTAGTCATTAAAAATCAAAATTCATCATTAGAATCTTTATTCTAGAGAGCGCGAAACATAATTGTACAGATTGTAGTGTTGTTTTTACGTGCATTTGATTATTGTATTTTGGAAGACAGACGCTCAAAGAAAGTTCATAAACACTAAAGTGAGGACGAAATTTGTTTTAAGGATACAGTGTTACATGACTTATTTCAGAAATCACAGTAAGTATAATGCTATATGACACACTCTACGAACAAGTGGCCAGGGTTGGGAAAAAAATGAGATGCAATTATAATTGTATGTTAATTTAATGCTTTTCTACTATATCATAATTTGAACATAACAACTATCCTGAATTAAAAGAGTAAAAAATTAAAATTAAGTCCCTTAATTTAACACCACCCCGAAAATATTCATTACAATGGTGATACCACGTGATAATGTTGACATGATTTCACCAATTAATAATATTAAAACAAATAAGTAAATGAATCTCACTAAAATTAATAATTAACCCTTTTTGTTAGCAAATAACTATTCAAATGGGGTTCAACTTACCTACTCGGTGTTTTTATTAGTTGGTGATACCACATAAGTATTGTTGAAATAGTATCACTATTGCATTCAATATGTACTTGAACATCATATTTGTGCACCACCTCTCTCACACCACCTGATGTGGCACAATTAGAGTCATTAGATATTTAATAAATTTTTTGATACCTATTAATTTGATGGTCTATATTGAGGTGGTATACAAAAGTGGTGTAAGAAGATAGTGTGTGTAGTATTGTTGAAATCTCAATTGATAAAACACGATAAAGCCAGCCGCCAGGTCCACTACTTTCAAATATATTATATTAGTGAAACCTAGGAAAATGCAGAGAAAACCGAGAAAATGAGAAGAAATAGGAAAGGGAAAGTAAGAAAAAGGAAGAAAGAGGAAAGAAAAGAGTGAGGGAGATGTTGGTGGGGATTAAAAATTCTTGAATAACAGAGGTTTTTACCCTAAGTGACAGAACTAATAGAATTTTACTTATTATTAGAAGTTTCAATTTTAAACTATGCAAATAGATTAACTCACAATACACATTCATCTTTCACTTTCTCTATGCTAAGATGAGTATTATTGTTCTCAATATTTTTCTTTTATTATTTTAAAATTATATTGCACTTCTATTACCTCAAACGTATCTTGCGGTGATCAAGTTCATACTCGTCGCTTGTCATGTTGTGATTGAGCTTAATTTGCACTCAAAAGAGTGTATATGAAGTGTGATGGAATCCAACATGATTTGGTTGGGAAAACTATTTATCACTCGTTATGAGTGTGAGTAAAAAAAAAAAGAGTACTTATTGTACTAGACTCCTGTCATTATGAAATCCGGGGTCATTATGGGTGTGATCGTTGAGTATTTTTCCTTCTTTGACATATAAGTAGTGCAGTGTTGAGTTCCATGATTCTGAGGTCAATCGTGTGGATGTTTGATATAATTTTGATACGTTTTAATCTTTACAAACTTATCAATAAATCTTATTTTTCTTCACAAAAAATCAAGCAAGTCCTATCCTTTTTCTATGAGCATAAGTAACCCTACTTTTGATAATTTTCTATCGATCCTTTGTTTTGTTCTCATTTTACCCTTTTTCATGAAAATATCATTTATAACCAAATTTGTGATTCATTTTTTTACAATATTTCTAATCTTCACTATGAATTTCGGTTCGCATTTGCTCCATGAATTATGCAATATTTTGACTTCCAAAATTTGCAAAACACTTTATTTTTAATCAAGTTAAAATTGGATAAAAGATTATATGCACAATTATAATTCATATGTTCATGAGATGGGTAAAATTAGAACAAAGCATAATATTAATGGAGGTTAGGACTTAACAAAAAATAAATTATTAAAAGTATGACTTAATTAATTGTACAAATAGAAAAATGATAAGACTTCATTATTATTTTTGTCGGGTACTTAGTCCTTTCATATTGTGACTTATTCTATTTACTGAATTATATATCAAACCCACTTTACTTATTTTACCAGCCAATCAACATCGGTTACATAAAAGAATAAAAGAATGTGAGAGGTTAGTGGTTGGCCTAATGACTTTTTTTCTTATATGTTGAATATTTAAGGTCACAAATTCGTCCTCTCTCTCTCTCTCGTATAATTGTACATGCCTAAAAAGAAAAGAATGTGACATCATAAATAGATATCTTGTCTTTCGGCTAACGACCAAACATGTTTTTAGTTTTGTGGTTTGGGACTTCATCATCTGATTCTTCTCTTGTAACACCAGTGGGGTGCTGAGCAGTATAACATGAGAGTTATAAGGTAGAAACAGCCATGCCATGAGAGAAACAATCAGCTATGCCCATACGTCATTAGTTCGAATTTTGATAGTTCTTTGGAACTAGGTCATGAGAGATTTATTCTTCATAAATATTATTATTCTGGTGTGAATGACCTGCCTTTGACTAAATTAGAGAGATGATTAGTCGAGGTGTGATTAAGTAGACCCGAACATACTTGACCGTTGAACTAAAAAAAAAAGAAACAAACATGCCCTAGCTGATTCCAAGTTTTTTTAGATCGATTTGAAAATTTAATCAACTCAATTAGATTGTAGTTTGACTTGTTTGAATCAAAACTTAATCTGATCAGATCCTAGATTTGAATACCATAACAAAATCCAATAGCTAATAAT
Organism: Ilex paraguariensis; assembly: GCA_963454935.2. Taxonomy (NCBI): domain Eukaryota; kingdom Viridiplantae; phylum Streptophyta; class Magnoliopsida; order Aquifoliales; family Aquifoliaceae; genus Ilex; species Ilex paraguariensis. Next base: position 3,965 of record CAUOFW020006450.1, read on the forward strand.
TTTTACAACGTGTTTGGAGAAAACATTATCAGAATATACACAAGCCTAAACAAATTATAGGCATACAATTACGAAGCATACTTCATTATTTCATACGATATTATACAACAAAAGCATAGAGTTAGGCATGAGAAACTTCCAAACATATTATACAAACTCATACAACATAAGCATAGAACAAACTCTTACACAGATACCCATACTAGTAGAGAACATTACACAAACTTATTTTTTTCCCTTTTGACCAGCATGCAGACCAGCAAAGTATATTTGAGGGTTGCTCTGGAAGCTAGCCCTTGAGACATATGATGATCCACCCCCACCAGGAGCCTTCATCATTCCAGACCCACTGCCACCACCACCACTGCCACTGCCCTTTGAAGAGCTACCGCCACCACCTGGTGCTCCACCACCTCCACCGCTTTTACCACCACCACCTCCACCGCCTTTGCCACCACCCATTTGGAAGTTCTTTAGAGGATATGCAAATACGAAAATTTCTTTTTGAATGACTATTATGGGACAAGAAGTGGTTGCACTTATAGATGGACTGAGACCCCAAATCTGTGGAAAAAAGAAAGAGGTTGGCGCACACGTTTCCCTGGTAGTGTTTGATTGATAGGAATAAGGTAAGTGGCAATTACCCTTTGATCAATTTTTCACTTAACTTTTTTCTTACCAATAAATTACAATAATATCCAATGACATAGTTGTTCATTCTTCATAGTGTAGACTAAAATCCCAAGAGATAGGGGCGGGTTGAAAATTTAAACGTTCTGAGTTTGAATTTTTGTAACTTTTTAAAATTAGGTCATGAGAGATTTTTCTTTCATGAATGTATTAGTCCTGACATGAATGATCGAACTTTGACTAGACCGGAGAGGGAATTAGTCGAGGTGCACATAAGTTAACCCAAACATCCTTGACCATTGAACCAAAAAAAAAAAAGAGATAGTGTAGACAAAGACGTTACAATTACTTTATCAAAAGGCAAAACTGATTTTTTTGACGTGTTATTTTGTTTTATGGTTGTATTCTACTCTTATTTGTACTTCTATTTAGGGGTTCTATTTTACATTTATGTTTAAAATTATTATTAATTCAAACTTCAGTATAATAGTGATATGAGACTTATAATAGTAATTAGACTTGTGATTCATTCATATTATCATGTAATAATCATATATGATACTTGTACTAATAATCAATCATTGAAGTTAAAAAATTACAACCATATCATTTGACTATTAGAGGGACGAAGCAAGATTTTGCATAGTGGGATCAAGAGCGGGGGCAAGAGCGGGAGGGGGAATGCAAAATTTCAAAAAATTCTCAAAGTGAGAGCATGTTGAGAACAACATATTATATACATAAAATAACAAATCTTTTAAGTTGGTGAATTTGTTAAGTTGAATTAGCAAATTCAATTATTTGAGTTCACAGATTTACAGCATATCTGCTCTTAATATATGAATTTGGGTTTAGAGCTTAAGAGTGTGGACAATATATGACAAAAAGTGCGACTCAACGATCAAGTGAACATAATAATCTAACTATTTAGATTAGAAAAAAAAACCAATAAAATTATTTTTATGGAAATGGCATTATTGTAAAGTGATTAAAAGGGTGAAAGAAAATGGTAAAGTCCATGGAGTGGAGGAGTTGATTGGAGAGGGAAAGAGAGTGTTGTAAAGAAATGGGAAGGACAATTAAAATGAGAAAAATAAAAGAAATGGTGACCCACACGCTATACCTAGGCATCTTTTGATTATCGAGAATAAAGTAAGAGACAAGGTAAAGAAAAAGTGAAATTTGTAGTTTGTTTAACACACCACCTCGCATTGTTAAGTGATGTAGATTACTAATAAGATATTGTACATTTTTAATGAATGACTTTCACGTATAAGATATCTTAGTATTGTAATAGTTTCTCAATGTGTAAATCAGTGGAGTGGATTAAGAGAGAGAGAGAGAGAGAGTAATTGGGAAGGAGGTAGGAAAAGAGAGAAGAAAAAGAATTTTATTTTTTGGGGTGAGGAGGAGGAATAAGTAGAATATTTTTTTATCGGCCAATTTGAGGTATTATTTCTACAATAATATACAAACTTGGGTAGAAAATCACAAGTAAATTTGTTTAATTATTAGAGAATATTTTCAATTACAATAGGTTTTTATATGATTATGAAAATAACAGAGGTCACAATTGGAATGACAGGGTAACTTTAGTTTGAGTAGACACAAATGCGGAAGACTTTACAAACCTAATTTGGACTCTTCCCTAATGAGAAGACTGTGGGAAAAAAAATTTGTACCATATTTTCAAATTTTAACAGGTATTTTTATAATTTTTATGAATCATTTTATAACTTTTGTAAGTGATTTATTATTTTTGTGAATTTTTTATAATTTTACTCACAAAAATTATAAATTACGATTTAGTATTAAAAGTTTCTTTTTCGGTACCGTAGACTACTCCCTTCCTCAATAATGAAGTAGAGTTTTTGAATGGAACTGTACGAAATTCTTTGAGTAAGAATAAACTTTATTGAAATGGAGGGCACGACGCTATCACCAAAAAAAGTATTTTGGTATCGAACTAAAAGATAAAAAAAGATTGTCGATAGGCTTCTCAAGTAATGATCGTCCTTAGATTACATTTGCTTTTACTTTTGGAGAAGGCTAACAAAAAATTCGATACTGTACTGAAAAACCAAAAAAGAGTGTTGATGGTCTTCTCAAGTAATTGTTATCCTTGGTTTACATTTGCTTTTTTACTTTCTGAGAATTGCAATGGAATAACCGGTGAATCCCTTTACAGATAACTATTCAAAGTAAGTTAGAATATATACCACCACCTTGGTTATAGTTACTACTATTTTGATAAATTTATAATGAGCAATGACTTATTTTCTTTGGTCAAAAACTAGAATTATTTACGACAATTTTAAACTTATTTACTAATTTACGACATTTTTTTAAAAGTTAAGTCAACAAATCCACTTTCATGTAAAAAGCAGAGTCAACAAATCTGCTTTTAAAAAGACTTAATCAAAATTTTAAAAAACTGATTTGTTGACTTCGTTTTCAAAAAATGCCGTAATAAGTGGTTGACTCCGTTTTCTACATAAAAATAAATTTATTAACTCAAATTTTAAAAACTATCGTAGAATAATAAATAAATTTTAAATTATCATAAATTAATAAATTTGTTGGTAAATAATTTCTAGATGATCATAAGATGTGACAACCTATTAGCCTGTGGCAGCATACGAGATTATGTCAGTATATGACATCATAAAGTTGGTAGTATTATTTTGATTTAAAAATTTGATTTAATTAATTAACATAATGATGTGGTTTTAGTAAAACCATTGGATCAACAACAAATTCTAATGTTTTGGTTAGTAGAGCCATTGGAACCATCGAATTTGCTCCTGAATTATGCAATATTTTGACTCCCAAAATATGCAAAAGACTTTATTTTTAATTAAGTTAAAGTTGGATATAAAATTATATATATGTACAGTAATAATTTACATTTTCAAGAGATGGGTAAAATTATAACAAAACATAGTATAAATGGAGGAGAAGACTTAATAAGAATAAATTGTTAAAGGAATGACTTAATTGTACTACTAGAAAAATGATAAGGCTTCATAATTTTTTTTTCGGGAAAAGTAAGACTAATTGATTATTTTTTCCTTAGTTATTTCGTAATGTGACTTAGTTTGTTTGCTAGATTATCAAACTCACTTCACTTATTTACCATTTAGTCAGCATTGGCTACATTATTTTACTTCCAGACTGAGTGGGCTTGGCACTGGACTTGGACTTACATCTCATGGAGACTCAAGCAATTCAGCCTCAGCATAGTGGAAGTTTTATTGAGCAGAAGTACTATTGGAAATTTAAGATTTTCAATGTAACTAAATTGAAGAATGTGGTCCATTCGGAGAAGTGTCGTACGCGCCGATCTCTCGGCACGTGTAACGGTTAAATTAGAATTCGCAAAGTCGGTAGGAGGAAGTCGAACTCACACCCAAGGCCTGAATACGTTTCGTCTAGCAATAGAGGCTCGTCCTACTAACCAAACTATGGTGATGTCCAGGAGGCTAGCCCTAAGGAGTTGTTAAGTTTTGAATTTAAGATGTCTGAATTTACAGCTCGTCCCTATCTCCACTTGAGCTAGCTTTGGGATTAAATTGAAGAATGTGACATCACATATATACATATCTTGTCTTTGGGCTAACCAAACATGATGTTTTGCAACCTTAAAAACCTCATCAGGTTTTTAGCTTAGTGGTTTGGGACTTCATCAGCTGATTCTTCTCATGGAACACCAGTGGGGTGTTGAGCAGTATAGCATGAGTGTTAAAAGGGAGAAACAACCATGCCCCAGCTGATTCCAAGTTTTTGTCGATCGAACTTCAAAATCAATTCAATTAGATCGTAGTTTGACTTGTTTGAAAAAAAACTTAATCTAGTCCTAGATCTGAGCATGGTATTTGAATACTATAGCAAAATCCTACATATAGCTAATAATTATACAACATGTTTAAGCCTAAACATATTATAGGCATCGTTAGCAAAATTTCGATCCAGATCTTAAGATTTTACGATTCATTATATGTAAATCAATCTGAGTCTATTGTAAAATCCAAATTCATAGGATATAACTGGATCGTGATCCAAATTTTATAGGATTGTAGGATCCTAATTCGAACTACGATTTTACTGATACAAGTTGTTAAGTGAATTTAATTGTTGAGCAACTAAATCCATATTTTTTGTTTTAATAGTTAAAGACTCGATGCAAATGTAAATATTTTATATAATTACGAGCCTATTAGGGAATTTCAACGAATGATAAAAACTACAAAAAATTGTTTCACTTACAATTCACTCTCTCTCTCCCTGTGAAAGTTGAAAACAACGGCTTGTTTTGATCTACTCTCTCAACGAGTGATCATAGCTAGACAATATGTCATTTTTATTCTTTTTCGTTTATTTTGTTTAGATGTCGAGTAGTCAATGTTATTATTCAATAGCGTTTCAAATTTTCAATGTCTCCTTTGTCTCCCTCCCGGTCTTCCCCTCTAAACTTTAAGATTAAAGCACTTCAACTCTCCTTTTACACTTTAACAAATTCTACAAGATTAACAACCTATCTTTGATTTTAAATCCTCTTCAATAACCATATTGAGTTTACCAAATTTCAAGCATATCTATGTTTGTCATGACATTTCTATTTACATATATACTAGGCTTGTTTAGGTCTTGTTTTTTAAACTTTTGTATTGTTACATATATTTTAATCCCATTTTTTCAATTAATAGGATGTTACGATTTTCAATCCGATCCTAAGATCTTGATCCTATAGCCTCCCCCATCGATTCAAAATAGGATCCCAATTTTAAAAATCTTGATTATAGGTATGAGCTATAAAAGCATACTCCATTATTTCATACAATATTATACAACAAAAGCATTATACAACAGAAACATAGAGCAAACTCTTACATAGATACACATACTAGTGAAGAACATCACACAAACTTATTTTTTTCCCTTTTGACCAGCATGCAGACCAGCAAAGTATATCTGAGGGTTGCTCTGGAAGCCAGCTCTTGAGATAAATGATGATCCTCCCCCACCAGGAGCCTTCATCATTCCAGACCCACCGCCGCCACTGCCCTTTGAAGAGCTACTGCCACCACCTGGTGCTCCACCACCTCCGCCGCTTTTACCACCACCACCTCCACCGCCTTTGCCACCACCCATTTGGAAGTTGTTTAGAGGATATGCAATCGCTAAAATTTCTTTATGAATGACCACTATGGGACAAGAAATGGTTGCATTTATAGAGGGACTGAGACCCCACATCTGTGGAAAAAAAAAAAAAAAGAAGAGGTTGGCCCACAGGTTTGCCCTGTAGTGTTTGATTGATGGGAATAAGGTAAGTGGCAATTATCCTTTGATCAATTATACTTTAATAATATATTTATTTATATTAGAAAAAACCAATAAAATTGTTTTTACGGAAGTAACATTACAGTAAAGTGGATAAAAGGAATTGAGAAAATGGTGAAGTCCATGCATGGAGTGAGGAAGTTTAATTGGAGAGAGAAAAAGAGTGTGGTAAAGAAGTGGGACGGACAATTAAAAGGAGAAAAATAAAAGAAAGGGTGGTCCACACGTTTTACCTTTTTTTTGTTTTTATTTTTTGCTTGTGAAAAAAGAGACGGGACAAAAGAGAGAGTTCAAAAACCACTCCGATAAGTTATTATTGGTGAAATTATGAGACCATTGACCTTGCTCATTATTCTTCTCGAGAACAAATTTAGTTAGACTAGTATAACGGTCAACCACCGAACCACAATATGAACTCCAAGATTCGAACCTCTAACCTTAAGGTGAGAAGTTTGGTCAATATCTCACTGGATCACCCCACTCAATGGTACGCACACTTTACCTATACATCTTTTGATTACCAAGAAAAAAGTAAGTGACAGAAAAAAAAAAGTGAGAAATTTTGTAGTGTGTATAACACACCACGTGTTATTGTTAAGTGATATAAATCTCTAATAAGATATTTTACAATTTTAATGAATGATTGTTACTCATATGATATCTTATTATTGATCTACACATGGTATTATAAAAAAAATTGAAAAAAATTAATTTATATCTCACAAATCACAGATTAATATGTGATAATTTCTCAATATGTAAATCAATGGTGTGGGGGAGGGGATGTGGAGAAAAAGAGGGAAAGTAATTGGGAAGGAGGTACGAAAAGAGACAAGAAAGAATTTTTTTTTTTTTTTTGGGGAAGGGAATAACTTGTGATGATAATGAATTTAAGTTTGGATCTCTTTCTAAGCCCAAAATCTCTTGGCGGCTCATCAAAGAAGACCCAAAGGTCCCAAACACTCAGACTAGTCCACGACATGACTCCATAGGATGCCTAGAATCATTCAGTCCAAGATAGTCGTCAGCTTAATGTTAACAAGCTTGACTATAAGTGTCTGTTTGGAAATTTGGAGCTCGGCACCAAACAGATCTAAGACAACTCCTATTGCGCCACATGGATAGGAGACAAGGGAACAATACTTAATAACTCTAATAAACGAATGTTCACCATTAGTGGAGATACACATTCCATCCCAAGTGTAGTGGGCGTAGAAAACGTCAAGATAACAGGTTCAGCTACAGGACAAATAAGGAGGGGATTACAGAATCTGTCAAAAAAGGAATCACTGCGAAATCCTAATAATAAGATGTATAAATAGCAAACGATATCCTTGTATAAATGAGGGATAGATAAAAAGATAGGCAAGAGAGAGTATCAGGAGCAACCTTAAAAATAAAGGCTCTTAGCCAAACCATATGTAACAGCAACCTTCTTCCCCAAACCATTTGTAACGCACCCTCTGTCATAAGCACACATGAAGCCCCTCTGGGCCTCTTCTCATTGTAGTTGGGTAAGAAGATCTAGAGCACCATCAAGTAGAATATTTTTTGTTATCAGTCAATTTCACGTAAATTATTTCTACAATAATAAACAAACTTGGGTAGAAAATTGAAGATAAATTTGTTTAATTATGAGAGAAAATTTTCAATTACAAAACTTGAATTTAGGTTTTTATATGATTATTAAAATATCAAGGGTCATAATTAGAATGGCATGGTAACTTTGGTTTTGTGTGTATTTTTATTTTGAGTAGACACAGATGTGGAAGATGTAACAGATCAAATTTGGATTCTTCCTTAATAACGAAGTAGAGTTTTATGAATGAAAGTGTGTAAAATTGTTTGAGTGGAATAAACTTTATTCATATGGAGGCCGCTACAAGCTATCGCTAATTGATTTTTCGATACCGTACTAAAAATTAAAAGAGACAATTGATGAGATTCTCAAGCAATTGTCATCCTTAGATCACATTTAAGTTTAGTTTTTTGGGTTTTTCAATGAGTTAGTCAGTGACGCCCCTAAACCAGTAATTGCACAAAAAATTAAACATCATACTAATACAACTCAAGTTATAAGTACAACAATAGTGGCAAGTTGCAAACATATAGGGGGAAGATAAATTTAACTAAATTCTAAAGAGATCAGATTACAAGGAATTTATTCCTCATGAATACAATAATCTTGGCGTGGATAACCTATTTTTAACCAGACTAAAAAGGAAATTAGTTAAAATGTGCGTAAGTTGATCTAAATACCCTGACCGTTAAACCAAAAAATAAAGAAGATAAATCCAATAGTGGTGAATTTAGAGCAAATAGGATTAAAGGTATCAGTAAGTCAGAACATATAGCACAATCTTAGTCATAGTTACTATCATTTAAGATAAAGTTAGAGTGAACAATGACTTATTTTCTTTGAAAAAATATTTGAGTGTTTATAGAGCACACTTTTAATGCCTACACTCAATGAAATTTTGTCACGCGTCTAGCTTGTGGAATATACAAGTTAACTTATTTTTTTTTTAAAATTATGACAAAATAAAAGGCAACAATTATACATTAAACATGTAAAATTTTTTATTGGTGATATACGCCATGCAGCGCTTGGTGAGCACACAACACTTTCTCATTTTATTTGGTAAAAAACCAGCTAGTTTACCATAAGATGTCAAATCCTACCAACATATGATATCATAAGTGATTATGTCAGCATTTGAATTTAAAAAGTTCTCAAATGCCCGACGTGATTGAGAATTCAAACGGGTTAGATTTAGATAAACGAGTCGAACTGAAATTATTTTTTATGCTCGTTTACTAAAATGAGTTTAAAAGGCTCGGTTCAAGTTCTCAAAATTCAACTCGTTTATATGTAAAATAGTCGAATTATTTAAGTTCGACTTATTTTGGACTCGACTCGAGGTTGACTCATTTTTTAAATGAATCAAGTTTAAACAATTTTTTAAACTTGTTTGAAAAAATGAGTTCGACAGACTCGACTCAATTATCAACCTTACAAATCATAATGAGCTCTAATGGTTATGAAAATGTTTTGCGAGAGGCTTTCTTTTGTCCATGTCTACACTACCATTGCTTTGACAATTTTAATTTAATAGTTGAACAAGGATACTATAGAATGTCAAATCAATAAAAAAATCCATTTTTTAAACTTGAATTAATAATTACAATATAAATTTCTTAGATTAATAATTACAATATAAATTTTGAGTGTTATCAATAATTTATAAATTACAAGCATCAATTAAATACAATGAAAATGTGTAAATTCATGTCTTATTATGTATTCAATCTCTCAATTAAATCATACGAGTTAGGAGAGAGGAAAAAACTTAGATAGACAATAAGCATAAAATCTAAAAGATGTCGATAATAAAAATAATAAAAATCCTAAAGTACAATCAATTCTCATACTAAGAATTGTTTAGGTAACCCTAAAACGAGTTTGCTCAAATCAGCCTCTGTTGTGTTTGACCTTGTACCATCCTTTGTTGCCGCAATCACCCACAATCTTCCCACCCTTCTTGAAGAAGGTCGTTAGCTCCTTCGCTCTGTCTTTTCACTTGCTGCGCAAACCTCCCCATTATTTCTAAAGAGAGAAACATAATTGCTATTCTAGAGGGAGAATTTTAATTTCTCAAAATGGTATATGCCGATCTAATGTTATATATGGTGTGCGTAAGCTGATCTGGACATCTTAATCGTTGAACCAAAAAATAAAGAACATAAATCCAATGAAGGTCAATTCAGAGCAAACGGAATTAAAGGTATCAATAAGTAAGAACATATAGCAGTATCTTGATCATAGTTACTATCATTTAAGATAGAGTTATAGCGAACAATGACTTATTTTCTTTGAAAAAAATATTGAGTGTTTATGGAGCACACTTTTAATGCCTACACTCAATGAAATTTTGTCACGCATCTAGTTTGTGGAATATACAAGTTAACTCTTTTTTTTAAAAAAATTATGACAAAATAAAAGGCGACAATCATACATTAAACATGTAAAAAATTTTATTGGTAATATAGCGCTTGGTGAGCACACAACACTTTCTCATTTTATTTGGTTAAAAACCAGCTAGTTTACCATAAGATGTCAAATCCTACCAGCACATGATATCATAAGTGATCATGTCAGCATTTGAATTCATAAAGTTCTCAAATGCACGAAGTGATTGAGAATTCAGACGGGTTAGGCTTGGAAAAGACTCGACTTGAATTCGACTCGTATATTTTAAACGAGTTAAATTTAAATAATTTTTTAAACTTATTTATAAAAACGAGTCTAAAAGGCTTGACTCGAATTCTCATAACTCAGCTAGTTTATATGTAAAATAGTCAAATTATTTGGGTTTGAATTATGTTGAACTCAGACTCGAGTTTGACTCATTTTTTAAATGAATCAAATTTAAACAATTTTTTAAACTTGTTTAAAAAAATGAGTTTGACAAAGTCAACTCAATTACCAACCTTACAAATCATAATGAGCTCTAATGGTTATGAAAACGTTTTGCGAGAGGCTTTCTTTTGTCCATGTCTACACTACCATTGCTTTAACATTTTGAATTTAATAGTTGAACAAGAATGCTATAGAATGTCAAAGCCATAAAAAATCCATTTTTTAAAGATGAATTAATAAATATAATATAAATTTCTTAGTATTGTATGAGAAATCTCACGTACAATACACATACACACACTCATTCACCCATAAAAATTAAAAAAAATAATATGTAAAAAACTAAATTTGTGCAAAACTATATAACAAATTATTAAATTTTTTCCAAAGTGAGGCACTAAGTATGTGACTAAGGTTCCTAGCTAGTGGTTACTAGGGTTGGCATTTCAGTTGGGTTTGCCAAACCTATGAAGTGGGCTTATTGGTGCTTCTGTGTCTCAATTTCTGAGCTTCTCTATATAGAGTTATTCTCTACAAATGCTAATAGTCCCTAGAAATTACAAGGTGAGATGGTTTAGTCGTCGAGCTTACCTTCTGATAATTTAGAGTTTTTTGGTTTAACACTTCTCAAATCTCTTTAGGGTCCGTTACCATTGTTCTTCAAGAATTATGTTCTAACCTTGCTCGGACTACCGTGACCAATATTTAAGTTTAAAGAAATAATCGGCATAAACCTGTACACCCTATAACCAAAAAAAAAAAAAAAAGTGACTTAAAGATTCAAGAACACAGAGCACCTTCAATTCGTCGACAATTGATTTCTTTTTTTTCATGGTTTGTTCATTTCGTAGATCACAAGAGAGTCGAGAAAACATCATTTTGCTTGATAAGGTATTTTATCAAAACAAATATTATAAAAACAACTTTTTTAGCAAGGAAATAGGACAATAATGAACCGCATTAAGCCACCCACACGACGTTTTCTTCCGATATGAACAAAGTTGGACTTGTTGCATTGGGTTACGGCCGAATATCCATACAAAAGCATCCATTCGATATACGCTAAGTTGCAAATATTGCTTTAGAATGGTCAAAAGGTTTCTATTTTCAAGAAAATCAAAACGAAAAAGTGATTAGATCATGTTTCGAGGTATTTTGAGATATTTAAATATATTTAGATCGATATTTTAAAGTATTTTGAAAATAAATTATTAATTTTTTTTATCTATTCCCATTATATTTCTAAAACGTTTTTGAAATATTTTCGAAAAATTTTTGTTTCTTCGGTGACTGAAACAATGCGCTGAAATAATATCTTAATCCTTTATTATATACATCGGCGACTTATGGAAACAACCAAAATTCTTAGAGTAAGGATCTAGTCTAATTGATCATTCTTTACTTTTCCGACGAGAAGTTTGAGTCAATCCTTGTTAAAGAAACGAATTAATTAATTATACCTCTTCATCTAACGTTTATATTCCAATTTTATTTTGGGTCTTTATCATGTTTCATTATATTTTTAATTTCTTTTTTGTTCTATTATATAGTGCTTCATATAGTTTTCTTGTACTATATTATATTTAAAACAATTTTTTTTTTGCACCGTGCTTATTTTTAATTAATCTATTTTTTATTTTACTTTCAATTATTTTTTTGCGATTAATGGGATAAACAAATTATAGTGTTCACCCATATTTATAAAAGAGGAAAATAACACTTTTCACTCTAAAAAATCTTTAAAATTTTAATTTACACATTAAAAGATTAAAGTTTTACAGTGTAAAAAAAAGGCAACAATGTGATATGTTTTTTAACAAAATTGAGTACAAAAATTTTAAGGAAAAATTTATCGGACAGAACAATGAATATGTTGTTATATTTTTAGCTGATTGAGATTACAATGTGAAAATTTTCTTCCGTATAAACTAAAATTTAAAGTTTCTTCAAAATATAAAACGTCATTCAACATTAAAATAGGAGAAAAAGAGAACTAGGTTGAATAAGTACTATCGTAAAAAAAAAAAAAAAAAGTAAAAATTATAGTGGTCTTGAATTTTGCTTTGGATTTCAATAGGGTCTTTAAACTCTCTATTGTCTTAATTTAGTCTTTCAATTATAAATTTTGTCATAATTAAGTTATTTCACCAGTGTTCACCATTAAATCAACTATAGACTAGCCCAATTTAATCAATTTTAGTGTTGATCTGGTGGTGAAAATAGACAAAATGGCTTAATTGAGACAAAATAGATAGTTAAGAAATTAAATTGAGACAACTAAACATTTAGAGGCCAAATTAAAATCAAAAGTAAAGTTGAGAGCCCAACTATAATTTTTTTTTTGAGAAAATTTCTATCGCACTCTTTTTGTTTATCATATCTTTAAGAATATCTCTTCTATTTCTGAATCTTCACTGATACCCTGTCAGATAGGCATATTTTAGAAAAAAAAACTTCATCCATAACCCTCTAGATAGACATATCTCCAATGAGACCCCTCTATTTTTTAATTTTTTTTATTTATTAAAATTTGGGTCTATTAAAATTTGATTCAAACTAATTAAAATTTATTTTTTATGTATTAAAATTTTAGTCGATTAAAAGTTATATTTTTTTAAAAATTAAAATTAGAGCTAATTAAAATTTTATTCGAGTTTAAAGTCAAATTTTAATCAATTCACATTAAATTTTAATAGGCCCAAATTTTGATACATAAAAAAATATAAATTTTAATTGACTCAAATTTTAATATGTAAAAAATAAATTTTAATCAAGTTGAATTAAATTTAATAGATAAAAAAATATAAATTTTAATCGACTAGAAGTGAATTTTAATCGGGACTAACAACTCAAGTAGAGCTAAAATTGACTCGAATTTTAATATATAAAAAAGACTTTTAATAAGCTCAAATTTTAATGTATAAAAAAATAAAATTTAATCAGCTCAAATTTTAATATATAGAAAAAAAAATTTAATCAACTTAAATTTTAATATATAAAAAAATAAATCTTAATTGCATCAAATTTTAATCGAATTTTGTATATAAAAATTGTTTGGAGTTTATATCTTAATCAGCTTAAAAATTGTTTGGAGATTAAAAAAAAATTAATCGAATTTTAGTATATTTTATTCCAATTGAAAAGAACTAGAAAGTGCAAGAATCCAGATGCCACTTGGCCTCACCTTCCCTGATAAACAATAAAACTGTACACACTTCCGTGCCCTCTCTCTCTCTCAATGCTTCACAATGAATGATCAACACTCTAGACCCGTTACCGGCTATCCGGCGGCAACTCCGGCGCAACCTAGCACCAACCCCAATGGTTACTCCACCACCAACACCGCCTACCCATACGTTGCACCACCACCCCCTCACCATCCATACTACGCCCAAAACCCCTACTACCACCAACAAAACCCTTACGCCGCCCAGCGCGCCACCTTCATCCGCCGCATCTTCGCCGTGATCATAGCCGCCTTCATCATCACGGGCACCATCATCTTCATCGTGTGGCTCATCCTCCGTCCCCGCCTCCCCGAGTTCCGAGTCGGCTCAGTAGCCGTTTCCAACTTCAACCTCTCCTCCTCCACTTCCCTAATTTCCGGAAATTGGGACGTCGGGTTCACCGTGAGAAACCCTAACAAGAAAATCAAACTCTACTATGATCACATCGATGCTAGGGTTTTCCACGGATCTGATTCACTCGCGGCGACCACCGTACCACCGTTTTACCAGACCACCAGAAATATGACCACCATTAAAGCGAGCTTTGCGGCGTCGGGGGCATATGTGGATAGGAGGGTTGTGGATGGGATTAATTCGGAGAGGAATAGCGGCAGTGTGAGTTTTGATGTGAGTATGGTGGCTATGGTTAGGTTTAAGGCCGGGGCGTGGCGGCCAAGGAGGCGGTTTTTGAGGGTTTTTTGCGGTGATTTGCGGGTTGGACTGACGGGGAATGGTAATAGAGGGTCGTTGATCGGAGGAGCAAGTCAGTGCAGGGTGGGGATTTGACACTCTGGCTATGACTGTGAGTGAGTTTTAGGTGTTTTTATTAATATCATGTTTTGTTACTTGTTTTAGGAATTATAATGTCTGTGGATAATGATGGAAATATGATGAATAATAGGAGGCAGAGGTATATTGTGCAAATACACGCAAGTGTAAGTTTATTTCTTTTAGATTGGTAAATTTGGGTTTATGCTAATTGATTGTTTTTGTTGTTATTTTGACAGCAGTCTACCGTTTTTTTCGATATGTTTAGTGCTACTTTTGGTGATTGTGTTTTGTTATTGAGATAATTTTGGCTGATATCAGTTGTGTTTGTTATTGAAGCAATTTTTACTTCTTTTCTGATTCTGTTTTAGTTTTTGGGCTTCCTTTGCAGCTTAGTGATTGATGTCATATTGGTTCCAGGCCAGCAAGAATGCTATAGGATGAAATACAGAAATATAAGAAAAAGGCCTTGTTGCCTTTAATGAATTATAGGATACAACTCCATCATCTGGACTGGGGGTCCCTGGGGAATTTAAAGATTTAAGTGTATTAGTTATGGACTGGTTGAAGAAAAAGCAGACATGGTAAGACATTGTAAACTCCACCTGAATGATTTGATATTTCTTGGGGACGTTTGGATGATAGTAATCTTAATTAAGAATGAGTATCTCATTCCTAGTAATGAGATATCTGGGTTTCAATTACTATGGTAATCTCATATTTAGTGTTTGGTTATTGTCAGCTATCTAATGTGTGAATTAATGTCATTGTCAAATTATTTTAGGAAAGAACTTAATTTTAGAAAGAAAATTGATCTTAGGAGAATTAAAGGCGTGTTTGAATTGTATCTCAAAAAAAAGTATTCGAAAATAGTTTTTGTAAAAAGTTTTAGAAAAGTGTTTGAAATGACATTACTTTTGGGAAACAACTTCATTTTGAGATTTTTATTCTTTTTGTAGAATGCCCAATCAATGTAGTTACGAGATTCCTACCATTGACCATGGGTTTAGGATACTCACCATTATTGGGAATTTGATTACAGTAGTAATCATATTCCCGAGTAGATTACTGAATAATTGACTATCCAAACAAGGTGATCTAGGATTTAGGAATGAGAATACCATTTCCAACCAAGATTACCGTCATCCAAACGGGTCTTAGGGTGGTATATTGCAAAAAAGGTGAAATCTGATTTATTTAAGTTTTTTAGTGGGTAACAACAGATAATAATCAATAAAAGTTGTGCTTGAAACACCCTCTTTGACAACCAAAAATGTATATCACCTAACCAATAAATCAGATATGCCTAATCTAAAACCATGGCAACAATGTGGGTTTGATTGTGTTGGGTCACCATAGCTTGGAGAATTCATGTTGAGCGGATGAATCTAGGTATTCTGCTAACTTAATCTAAAAGGTTAGGACTTGCAAAACTGCAGCCCTCCCTCCTTAAGTTGCCAAACTGCTAGTTAGTGTTGTATCGGGGATTCTACGTGGTCTCTAATCACCTCTTTGTCTTTTTGGTACAAAATTTTTTCTTTTATGCGAGGATGGTTGTTTCACCTAAGTGTTTTTTTTTTTGGGTTTGTATTGCGTAATTGCATAATCGATCCAGAAAAGGAACTTATTTTACGAGCTTTTGCTTTTTATGGCAATCTTTTTTCAATGGAGAAATGTATGAAGATTTGCCAAGAAATTTTACTTTTTGGATGCAATTTTGGTTGGGAGTTTGGACATAATGCATTTCCTAACTTCTCCCAATATGTGCTTGAAGAATTCCCATTAGACATTGGATGTTATACCTTCAATAGTAATAGTCACCAACTACAAGAAAGATATGGAAGTGATTTTTTTTTTTAATCAATGCCATACGGAATAGGTGGTTATCAGAAAGTAACACTGGGATATCTTTTCTACCGCTGTTTCGATTTCTAATGTAGGACATGAACGGAGTAATCGACTGCATACACAAATTCAGAATGATGACACCTAGGGTGTGCCAATTTTTTGGCTTTATAAATATGATTGATGGAATTAGATCCACAAATTGTATGGTCTAGTAGTGAGGAGATTTTTTTTTTTCTTTTGCTAATATGGTTCAAAATAAGGTAGAAAGGTGTGAACCTGGTTTGTGCTACTCGTTCTCTGCCCAAGACTATCATGTATGATATGTCATCTAGTTGGACTTGCTATAGAAATGAGAATGTAATTGCGGTTGCTGTTTGATGTAATGCATATATTTGCCCAAAAAAAAATCAGGTGTTACTTCTCCACACGATTAGGAGAACAAACAGGATATATTAGGCCTGTCAATGGAGTGGATTTTAATCCGAATTTGAGTCCATTTAACCGGATATGGATTAACATTTTTAATTTGTTTACCCGAATCCGATTAAGTTTTTTTAAACGGGGTTGGATTTGGATATATGTAAATTTGATTCGGTATATATATATATATATAAGAGAAATTATTGTAACTACATACATAATTAGAGAAATTATGAGATTGACATGAAATTAAACAGAAATTATTGAATAAAATGATTGGTTGATTAAATTAAGTTGAAAGTGAATTTAAATTTAGTAAAATTAATTTTTTTTTTTTTATTTTATGAAATTTTATTGGGATTCAAATTTTCAGATTGGATCGGGTAATTGGATCGGATATTTGATTATTAACAAATGCGGAGATGGATTAAGATTTTGAAATCCATCAGGTAAACGAATCGGATTCCAAACTTTAATTTTATATTGGATTTGAATCTAGACAGTCCGTTGACAGCCCTAGAATATATTCTTTAGAAATGAAAGATTTCAATAAGATCGATGATTGATTTTGAGTGTCTGTGTCTATTTTCATAAGTATATGATTGGTCGGTGAAATTTGAGCAAATCTTTTTGTGTAGTCTTCAACATGCATACATTGAGAAACTGTTAAGCAGTCATATTTAATTAGGAGGACTGGTGTAGCTTGATCAAGCTATTATGGCTTTTTTGTGGGGCATCATGGACAAACTGCCTGCAGACTTCACATAGTTTGAAACAAAAAAAGTAGACGCCATACTAGAGATATCGTTGATGATATGATTGTTAGAATATAAACTTGTTTTTAGAAGTTGTATTGAACTATAAGATTTCTTAATTAGTGGATAAGTGGTGTGTTATTCTAGCAAGCAGTGTGTTAATTAAATGTTGAGAGTTACATTTGGAACCTATTTGAATACCATACGTAATCTAGTCTTTCACGTATGTTAAGAGTTAAATTGAAAAATCTTAGACGAGTGTTGTAATCATGAAGTTGAATTCAATCTTTTCCTCTCCCTTTATTGTGTTTTTTAGAGTTATTACATTATTGTGGCCCTCAGGTCCATATACTTAAGTGGCATGTTAATTAGTACTGATGCATGATTGGAGTAAAATCCCAACACTGAAATGCTTCCTTAGCTCCTCTAAGAGGCGAAAGTACGTGGCCACAACAAATGCAAGACAAACTCTGCTGTGGTGCCCTTTTTTGTGCATCTAAATATGCCGCTGCTTATGCCTGCAACTACGAATTTGTAGCTGCTCCCATTTGTTGCAATACCTGTCCACTTACCTCCTGCTACCATGCCCCATCAGTTCAGATGAGAGTACAAATGATTAATCTGTGGTGGTACTGGTGTTGGATTATTTCCAGTATCTAGGGGGTTTGGCCCAAGTAACATTACTTGCTACTTGTGCACATGTCCATGTTCCTGCTACACAGCAACAACATTCCTTAGCCATTCCTGTTGTATCAGAAAGTCACATAGGGTGGCCCTCGAGTTTCTGTTGGTATGCGCTTTTCCATACCATTTGGAGTTTTGAGATGGACTTAAATTGGTGTCTTTATTTTTTCGGGCTACTCAGCTCTTTAACCACTCTGAACGGTGTCCTTTGACCCCTATCAAATCCAAGCCCTGGCTGGCCCTCGTAGCAATTCTGATAAATCAGTGAACAAGTGATTGATCTTCTGCGTCCTGATATATTAAACATTTATCCTTTGTTGTTATACCTTTCTGCTTAAGGGAAAAATCTATTGTGAGATATGGTGTGAGACATCTACGGACGAAAAATTTAATGGTTTCAGGCACTCCTAAAGTCCAAACCTTGGACCGAAGTTCCCTCGCTGATGTGTGGTGATATACTAACCCTAGGAGTTGTTTGACTTACCAATCATGCTTAAGGACAGATGATAGCCTGATTGATAGGTTAATGTGGGAGGTGGATTAAGCGATTATCCTCATCAAATGGGGAGGAAACAGGGCCTTGACCAACACTTTCCCCCACTGTTTGGTATCAAGGTTTTTGAGGTGTGTCACCTTAAGAGTGGGGAGGCTAACATGAAGGTTTCTATGCCGATGTATGTTGACCACTCCTGGAAGCCAATTTTGTCCTAGTGCCTGAAATGTTTCTATATCACCCACTTGCCACTTGAGATTAGCATTCAACAAATCCCTTCCCCGGAGAACGCTTGTCCATCTTCTTGTCCCCTTTTGAGGTTGGCCGGGCATCAGTAAAGTGTCCGTTTGGGAATACTTGCAAGCAGTTTTAGCCATTAGGGCTTGTTTCAAACTAGACGCCTCTAAGCCCCAACTAACCATATCTTTTTGATTTGCAAACTGAACTCCAGCTTCTCCCGTGGATATCATGAGATTTCCTTCATTTACAAGTAGAAATCTTGCACATGTCCACGTATGGACATGGAGTATGTAAAGCTGCAACTGGATGGGAATATATTGGTTACGATGACGATATCAGCACTGAAATGTGGTAATCAAAACCAATAAAAAGGCTACGAGAACCAGTTTTGCCGCTGTTTTCCAGCCTTGCCATTTTTTCTTAATCTTATCCTTTTTCGATAAGAAACACAATTGTATTGATAATCAATAGATTATTACAATAAAACCAAAAAATCAAAAACAAGTGTGGACAAGCAGTCCACCACAAAATGTACAATGCAGACACAAAGAGCGAATAATTTACAAGCTGCACGATGCCTTCTAGCTTGTCTTAATATAAAAGATAGTTATATCTTGCAATTCCTTCCACATTGAGGCCCAAAAAGATGCCAAAAGATAAATTATATCCCATAAACCCGTAAGCTCTTCACTCTTATCCTCAAATATCATCGCATTTTTTTTCCTTCCAAATCACCCAAAGTGTAGCAAAGAAAGCACTATTTCAAATAATCCTTCATCTACAATTCCCTTCAAATCTCACATTGTCCATATAAAACATAGAAATCATAGTCCTTGGGGCAACAAAAGAAAAAAACCCCAAGGTCAAAAAACTTGTTCCAAAGCTTCTATGCCAAAAGTCAATGCAAAAAAAGGTGATCAACATTCTCATTCTCACATCTACACATAACACACCATTGCGGTTGAAGGCAATGATTTGGTCTCCTTTTTTGAAGAACCTCAGTATTTCTAGTTTTCGCATGAGAAATAATTCATGCACAAACCAGCACCTTTAAAGACATCTTCTTCACCCTCCAAATCTTCAAAGATGGTTTGAGAAAGGAATCAAAGGATTATCAATTAAAAAACTCGAAAAAAGTATTTACAAAAAAAGACTCCTGTAGGACTACCCATCCAATACCTCTTATCCTCAGAGTTTGGAATGAAGGAAA
>CAUOFW020006451.1:0-23996 GCA_963454935.2 Ilex paraguariensis
GAGAAGGATTCTCCTCCTCTTGCGAGCCCTTCGGAGATGGTGTGTGTGAATTTCTCTAATGGGCTGCTAGTCCTCCTGATTATGAGCGGTGGCGGTGGCGGTGCCTGACCCCTATTAGAACCATACTGGCATAGATGACCACGTTGTATGAGCTCTTCAATCTATTTTTTGAGATCATAACAATGTCTGTGTCGTGACCGTGATCACGATGGAAGCGACAATATTTGTTCGGATTCTTGTGGTTTGGGGGATATTTTCATTCTCCCTGGCCACTTTACTACTGGGTCATCCTGGATCTGAAATAGGATATGCCCAACAATAGTGTTAGGGGAGTGAAGATTTGTCAATCTTTTTGAGGAGCAGGACCACATCGGTCTTTGGCAGACACCCTTTCTACTCTGCCTTATTTGTTTCCACTTTGTTTCTTGTCTTCTTATCTCTTTCCTTTATCTTCTCTCCGGTTCATGCGGATTCACCTCGCTTGGCCCTGGTAATGTCCTCAGCATTCATATATTTATGGGCTTTTGCTAGCAGCTCTGATATACTCTTTGATGGATGTTTCATCACTGAAAAGAGGAAGCTCGATGAATGAAGGCCTCCCAAAAAGGTGGTCATGTTGACCTTGTCATCAGGTTCCTCAGTCTAGAGGACCTCCTCATTAAAATGAGTGAGATAACTCCTTAGACTCTCGTATCGATCCTACTTTATGCTAAATAGATGGTTGTGCAGGCTTTGGTGGCGGCGTCCTCCAATGAAGTGTGACACAAAGGACTAGCTTAGTTCGGCAAAGGAGCTAATGAAGGTTGGGTTGAGCTTAGTGAATCACTGTCGGGCTGATCCCTTTAGAGAGTCGGAGAATGCCCTACACATGATTTCGTTGGGGATGTTGTGCAACTGCATTAAAGTCTTGTAGGTTTCTAGGTGATCAAGTGGGTCTTTTTTACCATCAAAGGTTTCGACGGATGACATTTTAAACTTTTGAGGAAGGGGGTCGTTTGGCACGTCTAGCACAAAAGATGTGTCAGTTCACCTTACAAGGTAGTCCACAATATCAAGTCCTTGTGCCTTCATGGCGTTGACGACGTTTCCCAGTTGATTCTGCACCTCTTTGATTTTTTTTAGTCCCAATGATTGGGGGCTCTTTTGGAATTGTCATGGAAATGACTCACATGTTCCACGCTTTGATTTTCGCCCTCATCCTCTTGGAAATGAAGGTCTTCACCATGAGAAGAGGGAACTTGAGGAGGAGGTGGAGGTGTCTCATGGTTCTGGTGTAGGGCTGATTAATCCTAATTAATGCATAATAGGTCAATTATGTTAGTTAAACAAAGTTAAACTAGTAAAAATAAATCAAACTAGCGTTAGTGTGTGAATTAGGGATAATGCACTGATTGTTATTCTTTTTAGGGTTTGTGCGTCAAAACTACCAACTACTAGGGAGCCAATTGCATCAAAGCTACAAACTACTGTGGGAACCATAATCAAAGCTACAAACTATAGGGTGTCAAATATTAAAGCTACAAACTATAGGGTGCTAATTATCAAAAGTTCAAAACAAAAGGGGATTAAAGTGTATTTCAAGCTCTCCCTTTTTGCCTATAAATACCACCCCTTGGGTCTTGTAAAGATCATATTTTTCTTGTATCATCTTTCTTGTAAAGAGTATCTTTGGTAGTGAAACGTCTTCCAAAATTTATTATTACTTTCTTGTATCATCTTTCTTGTAAAGAACATCTTTTGATAGTAGGAAACCCTCCAAAAGTCATTATTGCTTTCTAGTATCATTGCTTTCTTAAAAAAAACACATTTTGGTTGTGAAAAACTCTCCAAAAGTCATTATTGTTTTCTTATTATTACTTTCTTTTCTTGTATTATTGCTTTCTTTTAATATATTGCTTCTTTTAATTTTGTATTATTGTTTTCTTTATTGTGTTATTGCTTTCTTTTAATTTACTAATTTTTTTATTTCCATTGTTTTGAGCTTCCTTCTTCCCTTAGAGGAATGAAACTCTTCTACTTTTCTAGAGTTTTACCGAAGTCATGAAGGGTGGAATGTGATTCACTTATTCTTTGTCGAAGATTGGCTCCGTGTGTAATACGTTTTACCTTGCAACTCCTCTACTTGGAGGGATGTGCATCACTCACTTTTCTAGTTTTACCAAAGTCATGAAGAGTGAGTAGTTTCTCACCCAATCTTTAGTAAGAGGTGATGGACATGTATAATTATCCGGAAGTTATATTTGTACATTTTCGTTTATGCTTAGCTCCAATCTTCATTTCTTCATAATGTCTTCTCATTATATTATTGTCTTTACCTTAAACATGAGTAGCTAAGTCTTTAAGTTGACTAATCCAAGGGAGACCTCCTCTTGGGTATACCATTTCAATTCATCTTCTTTCTTCCCCTCAGTGTACGATGATTTAGTTTGACTGGGTTGAGTGAGGATATGGTGTGAGTCTTTGATATCCCATAGACTTGTCATGGGTTATGCTTGGATCCTCACTTCCATTTCTTCCCTCGCTTCCCACAAATCAATCTTTCATCTATGCACCATTAAAGGAAGGTTTTGAGTTGACTTGACATTCCCATTAGAGTAAACCCTTCAGATTAGCCAACACTTGTTTCCCATTTCAATTTCATCACAACACAAATCACAAACCAACTTCAAACAACAAAAAATTTTACACTTTTCTTTCATTAAAAGTACCTTCTACACGATTCACCTCCTTCCCTGAGGAGATGACATTGGAATATGGTTTCAAGTAAAACATGACACACAAAGTCTTCTTATACTTGGGAAGCATTTCTGTTCACACACACACACATATTTCATTCCACCATTCTGTTGCCCTTTCTTTTGACATCATTCCAAGGGAGTGTGACACTCCCCTCCACACATAGACTATACGCATTGAGGGATGATGTTTAGAGGTTAGGATATACTACAACGGAAATGATCAAGCAAGAGCTCCCGTGTATGGGATGTCCAAGGGGGCACCCAAGTGGAGAGCTCCTTGACGCCTAGGGCGTGGAGCTCCTCTGGCTTGAGGTCCTTCGGGGTATGCTCCTCCTTGTTTGTCCTACGAGCATCAGTTGTAAGACTTGCTAATTCTAAGTTATGAGCACCGTTGTTTCCAGCATCTAATGTGCATTCAAAATAGAATTGGTTGGCAGAGGGGCGACCTCCTCCTCTCGTGGTGGATTAGCTTCAGACTAATTCATGGGTCTAGTGGTGATCGCCAAAGGTTAAGCAAGAAAAGTGATTACGTGAGAATTTTATTGATTCCCACAGACGACGCCAAACTGATGATGCATAAATTAGTTTTGCACACCAACTGTCAAGTGACTGATAATTAATGTAGTAACTAAGTAGAGCGATAGTAACTCAAGTGAGACAAAGATTTAGAATGGTTTAGTCAACGTGACCTACGTCCACTATGAGGGCTAAGATGACCTAGTATTTTATTACTTCGAGGAGTGTAGGGAAAGTAGGGAGATACAAACTATGAGAGAGAGTGGACAGTGATAACAGATATGGTTGATTGTGTGTCATGCCTCCCAAGTGTTGGCGGGACTTACAATTTATAGTCACCTCCTAATAGATTGAGGTGACTTATCAGTAACTAAAAGACTAATTTTGTAGAGCTTACGCCATCTTCTCAACAGATGAAGTAGTTACGACACTCCCCATAGGATTTAGTCAAAGGATGACGTGGTAGTTGACTTCTTTCAAGACGGCGTTGATGAGGCTCATGGATGACCCTGCTTACTCCCTTGGTGATGTAGCTCCTTGAACCTTGATAAACTTGATCGGATGTAGATCTTTTTGGGTTGGACCCACTAGATCTCTTTAAGTCAGGCTCTTAATTTAAACTATGCTCAAAACGTGGGTTAGGCCCTTGGGCCTGACCGCTAAGTATGCGGACATACATTGGTAAATTCATAGTGAGGAAATTATTAAAATTGCCTTTATATGTTAACTCAAAACTATCACAATCAAATAACAACTGAAAAATCAAAAAAAATCAAAAGTCTCTAACAACCCAGAACTACAACTAACTACATATAGTTGTGATCCATATTCCTTATTTGTCTCTCTATAAATTTCTCCTTGACAACTTTTCATATTCCTTCTTCGAAGATTGCAACAAACTCCCTTATACTTGATTTCAAAAATAAGGATCCCTTAAGTGCAAGAAGTTTCGCACAATTTCTTGATTTGATCCAATATAATTCTATTGAACGATTTTGCTCCTAACACGCTTTCATGCAATTTCAACCCACCTGTTTTATTATGGCTTTTCCAAATCATTGCATTCCAACTTTTGACCTTTTATTATTGATTTCCAAACAAGACCATTACATCTGAAGTTTGACATGGAAAACAAAGGAAGATATAAAGTTAGGATTTTGAATGAGGAAGAAGATTTGTAGATTATTTTGGGAAGATGTGTACAATATATGTGAACTTTAAGATTAATTTGTTAGCTAGGTGGCTAGGGTTACATGTTGAAATCAAGTATTAAACTGCACATTATGAGATTTAAGGTAGTGAAAGGGGATATATTAGGTCCATTGCAAGATAATAGAAGATAAGTAAGAAGAAGAAGAGTCGTAGACATTACACCTAACTTCTCAAAGACATGATCGTGGTTTGAATGCCATCATAAATCCAACATGGCTTTTGAAGCACTACAAATTTGCCTAAATTGGTATTGCACAATATATAGATGCTAAGGTATTCTTAAATATAGTAAGGATTTGGACACCTTATTTGGAAACCTGTTGATTTTTTCTTCATGAATATATAATGTTAAAGTGATACATATGACAAGTAATTGGAAATGAGAGAGAAACTACAAAGTGAGGGAAATCCTTGAGACAAATGAGCCTTGAAATTACAAGGAAACTAAAGAAGGGGGAAAAAGAAAGTGGAGATATAAGGGGGCCTTGAATTCTTTAGAAGAGAGAATAAAAAGGAAGATTAGAAAGATAAGAAGCCTCTAGTACTCCAAGCCTCAAATTATTTAGCCTCGTATTTCACATTTAAAGGCTTACCCTCCATAAAACTCGATGAAACTGTTGAAAGTACAAAAATGCCCTTACCCTCTATGAAACTCAATATACTTTTTTAATATACATAATATTAGAGTTTACTTATAATGACTTATTACCCTTTATTTCTTTTGTTTTGTTTAAAAATGATTGCATCAAAACCTCGCTGTTGGAGAAAACTCATTCTCAAGTTTGTTGTTAACAGGTACACATCATCAAGATGTCGTCAAGAAACTTGATAACATTGTTCGATGCACCCTAAGATTTGTTGTTTGCTTCAAATATGATTCAAAATGGCTGCAATTTCAAAATTTATGAGAATTATTTTTGAAATTTTCTGCAATCTGGGGATATAGTGGTATTTCAAAAAATTGTGGGGTTATTATGGAATATTTGGAAAGCAATGGGGCTTTCCGTAATTTCAAAATTATTTCGGATTTGGGCGGTATGGATCTGGGCTTTTTTCGAGTGAAAGCATGGGTCGGAGGGAAGCTCATACCCAACGGCTGCACGGAGCTTCTCTCCTTCAGATTCCCTCTGGTTCGTCGCATCAACTCCTTACACACGAACAGAACAGCGGCATAAGATGGGTTGCCGTCGACGATAAACGTCGTTGAATACTTCTTCTTCCTCGTTAGTGCTCTGCTCTGGTTGATTTTTTTTGTTTGATCTCTTGTCTGGGTTCGAAGTTGTGATTGGCTTTATTCTTCTTCACGATGCCGCTGATTTTTGTAAAATTTTGAGTTGATTCGTATCTCACTGTATGTTGTTCTGCATTTGGGAAGACTGAAAAATGAGACATTTACATTCAATTTTCTATTTCAATTATGGTTCTTTCTTTCCATTTATCACATTTTTCTCCTCATTTTTACTTATTTTGATTGAATTTGTTTTGCTTCCGATGTTCATAACTGGCGTTGCATTCTTCATGTAGGAACGATCCTGGTGAAGAATTGGGATATTAACTCGAACACAACATGGTCTCAGAAACCCTACGCATGAGCCGTTTAACAAATGGAGAGTCTGAGAATAATCTTCACAGTCAAAGGGACCAAAATGGTGTAGATTCTGGGGCAGTACTAGAAATGCCTACCAGACATGCATCAGACAGTGGCCACGGGAACATGCAGCCTGATGTAATATCTGTAAACAGAAGATGTGTATGTGTAATTTCAATATTGTTCCGGAACAGTGATTGCATGCTTAAGAATTGGTGATTATCTGTGTCCAATGCGATTTACCTGCAGAAGAAGGCAAGGCGGCAGAAAGACATGACTTTAGAAGATATGTACAATAATCAAGATGGTTTCGACAATGACGATGATGATGACAGTGATTGGGAGCCTTTACGAAATCATCTTGCTGTGGTGAAGTGGTATTGTGTCAACTGTACGATGGTTAACGTTGAAGGTGTTGTCCATTGCGATGTATGGTCACATCATTATATTCTTTCTTGATGTTAATATTAGCCATATGTCGTTTGGATATCTTTTCCCCTCCAAGTTTTGCTGAATTATACATTTTAGGAAACGGTTTCCAGAATCCTGACTGGATCTGAACAAATTTTTTGATGGACATGCATGCTTGTCCATAGATAATATGTTGCATCTTGCTCTATGCAGGTTTGTGGAGAGCATAAAGAATCTGGAATTCTTAGGCATGGGTTTTTCGCATCTCCCTTTTCACAAGAAGCAGGTCTTACTCAAAATGAGTTGGAAATAATTGAAAGATCTAAAGGTGGTCGCACATAGTTAACTTCTTGACTGCTTCATATTGCTTAGTTCATTGGCATTGATGTGGGAAGTTTGTTAAGAAATCTTTGGTGTGTGGCTTTATTTGATTCTGAATAAAAGATATAAAATCTGGTAATGTTGGTCTTTTGGGAAGAAACCTAGTCAAGTCTATTTATTTCTTTTATTTGGTCACTCATATTAGTCAAGTCTAGTTATTGCTTCTTCATTCCAAGAATAGGTATGCAAATAAAATTTCACACTGTTTTTTTGTTGTTTGTATTATTTAAAAGGGTTAAGTACGAAATACCCCCTTGAGCTTTGAGTCTCGTTTTAATCAGCTCCCTTAGGTTTTAATTTCAACTATTTGTCCCTGTCAAGTTTCAAATAGATTTAAAGTAACTGATGATCCAGAAGCTCCAATGCCACCAGCCACCAGCCACAAACCACCACCACCCACCCACCTAGCCACAATCACCCAACCACCTAGCCACTATCATCTAGCCACCAAACACCAACTACCCACCAACCATATGGAAAAGGTAAAATGAGGAGAGAAGAGGCCACCAAAAATTCACCACCACAACCAAATCAAACCATCATCTCCGCTGTAAATACTCCACTTTAACCATCGCCCAAACTCTGACTCCATGTATTCAACACCGAATAGAGCTCCATTTTTGCCCAAACTCCCTTTTGTTTTCATTGGTGTAAATAGATTTGTGCCCTACCTTCAATTCAATGGGAATGCTTATGGTGGTTACTGGTCGTTTTTGTTTGTGTGTGTGTGGCCGCGCCCGCCGAGGGGGGGGGGTCGCGGTGAAGTAGCAACAATAGGATGGTGTGGGATTTGGATGGGCTTGTGGTGGTGGGATGAAAGTCATTGCAGGTCGTGGAGGATCACCGTGGTGGGATGATGTGAAGATTGTTGCTGATAGGGTTTGTTGGTTGAAGGCTGTGGGGGTGGTGGTAGGGATTGCATCTTAGGGCGCGGAGGGGAGGGGAGGGGAGGGGATTCAAAGACTTCAATAAATGAATGGGGTGGGGGTTGGTAAGGGAGGGGTGGGATATTCAATGGGGCTACTCACTAAACGTGGGTGTGGATGAGATTTTTTTTTTCTTTTTCTTTTGAACTGGTGGGATATTTATTTATGGAGGAGAGGGTATATTTGTCTTTTAGTGTAAATATAAGAGCACACATGCTATCCATTTGTTTAACTTTTGTCACTTTTGATGGTAAGAAGAATTAACGGTGATGAGCTAATTGAGGCAATGCTCAAAGTACGAGGGGTAAATTGTTGAAATTAAAACGTGAGGGAGTTGATTGAAATGAGAGCCATAGTTCGAGGGGGCATTTTGCTATTAACCCTAATTAAAAACTATGTTTTTGTATGTATGTATGTATATGACTTTAGTTTTTGTGCGAGGTCTCACTTGCATCCTGTGAAAATCTTAAGGTTTCAATAACTTGGGCCTTCTTGTAATTTTCGAATTTGGTTAAAATTTATGGCATATGTGGAAAGTGAGGGGGTTATATGAGAGTTTTCAGGAAATAGCCTGGCCTAGATTATCCCATAGATAAATCTGTTTTTTAATAAGTATACTTTCAAAATTCTAAAATAGTGAAAAATGTGACAAGGCCATAAGGGTCTATGTATTTCCATATTAAGGATATTGTAGTCTCGGCAATAGTAGGTTGACCTGCTTTTATCTTAAAAAAATTGTTGATAATTGTCACTAGTGAAAAATAATGGTTAGAGGTACATAGATTTATCTTGTTATCTGCTGCTATTGAGCACAATAGATCTAGACTGTAGTGTATATACAGTATATTTTTGAAAGTTTTCTTCATACACGAAAAGAAATTGGCTTAAATGAGAGAAAGGTTAGTGTGCTAAATTTGTCTAGATTTGTTCAACATGTGAAGCTTGTGGTTATCACGAAAAAATAAAATATACTTACATGACCAATTGAGGATTTGCTTTGTTAATTAGTTTAGCAGGGGACCTTTTATCGGGTTGACCTGGCCACCATGAATGGGAGTGGATTTATAGAGAAGGCTTATATTGAAATTCTTACCCTTGAGTTGGTTTTTGAATATGACACTAGGATTAATATCTTTTATGACTGTAATTTGATGATCAAAAGAAGTTGGCAAGAAAGTTGCGTAGAAACAGCTGACAGAGTAGGTCCATTATGCCTAAACATGTTGTGCATGGAATTAGAAGAATACTACTTCATACAATGGTTAGGATTACTAAGACGAAAGTAGTATCATGTGCCTTAGACAATCACTTTCTATGCTTGTGGATAGGGGTACTAACGAACTAAACCAAGCCAAAAACTTAACTGCGCAAGCTCCGATCATCTACTCTTGATCAATATGTGGCTCATACGCGTTACGAGGATAAAAAAAATGGTTGAAGCTGTCTTAGTAAAATTTTGACTAACCTCGGGTTTGACTCTCCTCAACTTGAGGCTTACACCTGTTGAGTCATTGGCCCCATGTGCAAAAGTTGAACAAAGCTTTTTGCAAAACTTCTCTTTGTAAGCAGCCTACCACAAGTTGCTGCCGAAGTTATTTGAATGTGGGATTGAAGTCCCTATTTATGTAGCGCCACTTGCGAGACTTTGTTGTGAAGTTTTCGATATTGGATGCGGTGGAGGGTTTTGCCGTGGTTAGAGATAGGGTGGTAATGTCTCTCTTCCAATATGCAGATGATACAATTTTTTTTTCCTCAGGGGATGAAGAAAAATTTTTAAATCTTAAAAAAATTGTGAATGTCTGTGGGCAATGTCAGGACTTATGGCGAACATGATTGAAAATCTGATAGTGGGAATTAATGTTAGTCAAGATAAAATTGCTAGGTTGGCTTGGATTTTTGGGATGTTTTGTAGGTGGGTGGCCTTTGAAATATTTAGGGCTTCCCTTAGGTGGTTACCCTTTTTCTTTGGGGTTTTGGGATCCGGTTGTTTAGAAAATTGGTAAAAGGCTAGATGGTTGGAAAAAATCCATTATATCTAGAGGGAGGAGATTTACTTTAGTATGTTTTCTCCGGCATTCCTATTTATTTCTTGTCCCTTTTCAAAATGCCTGGTTGTGGTGGGGAGAGAGATTGAAGAGTAAGTTAGTGGTGAAGGAAGAAAAGATCATTTAATTAGATGGGATATTGTGTTGAGACCTAGAGTTAAGGGTGGGCTTGTAGTGGATAATTTGAAAGCTAGAAATAAAGCTCTTAATGGAAAATGGATTTGGAAGTTTCCGTTGGAATAAAACTCATTGTGACATTTGGTTACTAGAAGTAAGTATGGTTTGTAGGCTAATAAATGAGATGCTAATGGGATTGGAAGAGATAGTTTTCGAAATTCATGGAAATTCATTACCAAAGGATTACCTTCCTTTTCTCAAAGAGTTAGATTTATTGTGGGTAATGGGGAGAAAATATGGTTTTGGAAAGATTTGTGGATTGAAAGTCATCCTTATCTTGTTTATTTCCTTGGCTTTATAGCCTTTCAAGTTATCATCATGTTCGTATTGCATCAATGGTCAGGTCTTTTTCAGATCCAGTATCGTGGGACTTTGGTTTTTGTAGGAGTCTTAACGATAGGGAAATGTTGAAATTAGTCTCACTTCTTTCTTTGCTTAATAATGTAAATATATATCAAGAATTAATTGACAAAAGAAGTTGGATCATTGATTCAATGAGCTTATTCTCTTGCAAATCCTACTTTGATTCCTTGGTTGATGATATGAGTCTCCCAATTTTGTATCCATCTTTGAATATATGAAAGGCTAAGGTGCCTTTGAAAGTGAAAATTTGTGCATGGATTATAGATCATGGGAAGATCAACACTAATGATTTGCTTCAGAAAAGAAGATCTCGAACATGACTCTACTCTCAATGGAGTGTTATGTGCAAGAAGGATTGCGAGAATGTGAACCATTTGTTTTTGCATTGTCCAATTGTGTTGGCCTTATGGAATAAATTGTTTGAAGTGACGGGGTTTTCTTGGGTGATTCCAAATTCAATTTCAACAATTTTGTGTGTGGATTATAAAGGATTTGGAAGGGAAAGTAAAGGAAGTACTATTTGAGAATGTGCTTTCTTTGCAATTATTTGGGTAATTTGGTTGGAGATAAATTCAAGAATCTTTGAAGATAAATATGAAGAGTTTGATAGGTTTTGAAATCGAATTCTCATTGTAGCAACTTTTTGGGTGCCGGTTTCAAAGGAATTTGTAAGTACACCTTTTTTTGGAATCTTGGCAAATTGGAAGGCGGCTTGTGATTGATTTGTTTGTTATCTTTGTTTTTCCTTTTTTATGTACTGTATTAAGATGGTTTGTATTTTGGCCGGACTAGTTGTCCATCCCTGTTTTACATCTTTTTTCTTTTAATAAAATGGTGTCTTCTATAAAAAAAAAATGTTCCCACCTAATGGTCTTTGTTCTTACTTTGTGTTTCTTCTCTTTTGTTATTGGAAATACATTTTATTCATATATTTCTACATATTAGTATATATAGTTATAAATGAGCTCGATTTGTCTATGTGCCTGACGAGGTGAACAAGACATTTTTCAAGCTCGACTTGTTAATTAAACGATCTTTAAAATTGGGCTCAACCTCTATTCTTTTTGTAAATGATTGAGCTTGAATGATCTCTGATACGAGCTATTCCTGAGTTGACAACTCGGTTCATTTGCAGCTCTACCTTTGGAATGACGAACTTTCTTCGAACAAGTTTATTGTCATTTGTTAATCAAAAAATTAAGTCTTCTCTAAGAATTCTAGAAATGCACACTAAACTCACACACACATACTGTCTAGAAATGTTTGGATGCGTGGAAAACTTTTGATTAACTATCTTGCCTTTGAGAAAATAGACAAAGACAACACTATGCTTCGAATAAACACCCTTTAATATGTCAAATAGTATATATCAATCTTGTCTAACTACCTTAATTTATACACAAACACCCTTTAAGAACTCCATTTATAGTATGTCATCCTTTAGTAACTTCATTTAATACACAAATACTATTCCATAAATACACTGATTATAAATCTCCTCGAAATGCTCCAAAATCCCACAGCTGTGACTTCTTCCTTCCGGCAAAAGTTTATTACTTTTTCCTTCTTTCTTCCCTTTCATAAATTCTTTATTCATAAATAGCATCAGTGACTATAAAGTCAAAAAATAGTAAATAGATCTGATGTTAATTAAATTACAGGTTTTCTATTGGCTACTGATATCCGTTACCAATGGGAACTTATTTCATGTCTTCCATCTTGCTTCGTTTGCAAATAAGCCAATACTAGTATTCAAGTATTTCAGCTCCAAGCCTTGACGATTGCTTTTTTTTTTTTTGTGTTGAGGTTTATCCTACTCGTTTCTCCAGTTTATTTAAGTAGTGGCACATGCATGCTTTGTTTTGTGCACTGAAATGTTCTAGACTAGAAATTACTGCGAACGAAGGAAAATGTTACTTGCAGAATGTAAGTCTCTTTTGAGCCCCATATGCATATCCAAATTGGTTGCCCTGCTTACAAGATAAGCTATTAGGGTTCAGTGATGAGTACTTTACAGAATACTTCCCTTCATAATATTTATATAGTTTAAGTTGACGTTACGATTTTTGGTCTTTATTACCAGTCCTTGTATTCAATTACACCACGATCTTGAATTTATGGTCTACCATGCTTTTTCCTAAAGACTAAAGGATGTTTAAATTCTTTCTCTTCTATGCCAACAAAACTTCTTTATATCTTCTCTACCTCCTCAAGCAAAAAAAGGAAATAATTTAAGAAGGAAATTTTTTTAATCTTGTCCATTCTTTAAATAAGTGGTTAATCTGGGCACATTAATGTGGCAAGTGAAGTAGACAAGCCTAGGTGAGAGCCTCTTAATAACAAGGCAATGAGTTCCTAACCAGTTGGGTTTCCCCAGCAGATGATCTTTATTGTATTTTCCCAGATTGACTTGGATATCATTGGAGCATCTAGAGAGAGCTTGTATTATGTCTGTGCCCTTATCTATAGCCTTGGTGTATAGACTCTTTTCTATTTTTGAGATAATTATGACACCTGTCTCTTCTTGGGCCTCGTAGTATGAACTAAAGACCCATTCAGATAATTGTGGTCTGTTGCGACATTATCCCCTTTTGCATTCGTCATGTTTAGTCACAGAAGAGGAATGTTGGGCTTATTGTTCAAAGGGACTTGCTTTGCATTGTTCTCATTCAAGTGTGTTTATTTCAGTAATCGTATGTAACAGATGACCAGTGTCACCTTGTTATATTGATTACCATTTCATATTTTACACACATGCATATAAATAAATGAACTATTGGTTGTGGAAGTTAGTTTTTTGGCAAGAATTCTAGCTCTCTTTCAACTTTGTAAGGACAGAAATTTAGGTTATTACGTATTGAGTTGGAAATAGGAAATTGAACTAGAGCTGGAAATAGAAAATTGTACTAGAGCCGCATGTGAGTACTAAACTCATGGCAAGTGCTTAAAAAGTCTGAAATTTGTTTTATGCCCTGTATAAAGGGAAAAAAATATCTTTTATCTTACCCATACTTATAGAATTAAAAATTTTGCATGATTGGTTTTTTTTTTGGTGGTGCATGCGAGTTGGAAGGATATAATTCATATTGTTGATGTCAATCTTTTTTGCATTTTCAAATCATTATTGGTCATGTGTATTTTCAAATCATTATTTGTCATGTATTTTTTCATAGCTTATGACTATACAAATATTGTAGGTTTTTTTGTAACCTTTTGTTTGGCTATGTGATCTATTAAGGAAGCAACGAGTGTCATTAGTTAGATTACTAGGGAGCTTGGACTGGAGATATTTAAAATAAGCCTGCATCTTTGCTTTGTTCCCATAATGTTAAGCAAGAGAAAAAATTTCTTTGGTGTCTTTGGCTAGAGCGGAAAGCAGGAATTTTCTATTCCTTTAGAGTTAGACCAGAAAAGAGTTGGTTTGAATCTTAGATTTGTTTTGGCATAATAGCTGTAGTGGTAGAATGAAGTGTGATTAGGTCTTGCAGAAGGGATCTTTTGTATGTCAAAATGAATCTTTGAGACCAAGGAACAACACATGGAGAAAGGAACTTTTTCATGGTACTCTATTTGCCAGCTTGAAAGAATCGGATTTTTTGCATTTTCTGTAACCACAAAGCTTTAGGAAAGCAATCACTTTCATAAATTGGCCAAGTAACCTTTTGCAAGTGCCTGAGTAATGACCTTTTGCATGCACATTGGCTGTACCCTCTTGGCATTGTTACTAGATTCTTTCATTTACGAAAGTAGAAGAAAGAAGAAAAAGATGACCTTTATGAATGTTTTGTACGTGTTAAGTTCTTATGGTTGGTGTCAAAGTTTTTGAAATTTTCTTCTAGCAGTGATCTAATGACATACATTTTTACATTCTATAGTGTCAGTATTGGTGGACATTTTTTTTTTTTTTTTATGTAAGCATTGGTGGACATTAGGTGTGAAATAGTTCCTTGTAACTTTTGTATTTTGACTCTTTTTTCACTTTCATCGTACCCTTTTTTTTTTGGTTAATGTAGATTCATGTTCGAGAAATTTAGCATCAGACAATTCAACTGCAATTGGTTTTGATGAGAGAATGATGCTTCATGCAGAAGTATGCTACTACTATCCTACTATTTTTCCCACTGAACTTCTAATGCATTGCCTTTTGGTTTTAGTACAGCATATATTTATTTTATGTATTGCTGCAGTATTTTAAGTTGCAAATGTTCTTGTGCTTTACTTTGTTAAAGTTTTTTTTTTTTTGGTAAATTGGGAAATTCATTAATAATAGTAGTCTCAATGAAAAAGACGGGGCGATTATTCCCCCTTGCATCTGCGGTCAACAAAAGAGAAACAAAAGGTGGTGGGAAACTGTGAGAGATAAAAACGTCATCTATGATTGAATATGTACAAATCCTTCTTTGTTTCTTTGATGGAAGAAATTTATTATCCTATCTTTTTGGAAGGCTAAAGTGCCTATTAAGGTGCAAGTTTTTGCTTGGGCTGTTGCACATGGAAAGATTAATACCAATGATATGCTTAAGAAAAGAAGACCTAATAGTTGTTTTTCCCCATAGGGCGGGTGATGTCTAAGGGTGATGTGGAGAGCATTGATCATCTATTCCTTTATTGTCTTATTGCTTTGTCTTTGTGGTTTAAGCTGTTTAGTTTGGCTGTGTCACATCCCAACCCAGAGATGGTACTTTTTGTCTAATTCCGATAGAGTGGACTCCATTTCCCTAAACATAACTTTTATCCTATACATTTTGTTTATGTTTCAATTAACTAACATCAACTAGGTGCGTCAAGTAGTGTTTAGTTTTCCAGCATCCCTACATTATTGATTACAAATCTTACCATCGAACTCATGATTTACAAAGTCTTTAACCTTACATTATTATAGGACTCAAAACTATACAACTTATACAACCAACTCCAAATTTTGTTTCTTTCCTTAACCGCCTAGTCTTAGTAGTGGACATCCCTTCCTTCTGGATTACCTGAAAATTACAAACTGTGAGGCAGTGAGCACACAAGCTCAGTGAGTATACACAATCATCTAACAATTAACAACAATAATATGTAGTAC
Organism: Ilex paraguariensis; assembly: GCA_963454935.2. NCBI lineage: Eukaryota > Viridiplantae > Streptophyta > Magnoliopsida > Aquifoliales > Aquifoliaceae > Ilex > Ilex paraguariensis. The sequence goes on from CAUOFW020006451.1 coordinate 15,426, forward strand.
ATAAAACAATAATCATCTTACCAAAATAACTGAACAGTCCTATAAGCCATTTTACAAAAACCTTCATATGTCTCTGGAGGTCATCCCATAATACATCAATTCATCGTAGTAATCAATAGGATTATATAAGTTCGCCACTCACTCAGGCTATGTCTGCCTTTTAGGCAACACTCGCCGCACAAGCAATATCCGCCACACAGGCTACATAATTGTCATTAAAATAATATCTGCCACATAGGCTATATAACTGTCATTAAAGCAATATTTGCTCATAAGGCCACTTAACATAACCACAACACTAAACTTATCACAATGTTGTTATCACCAAACAATTATTCATTAATAGCAAATAACATTAGCTTTTAAGGCTATCTCCATTAGACAGATTACATGACATATCTGTATTGTATTCATAACACCCTCTACTCACATACATTCATATATCAATAAACTCAAACATTCTATTGATATTATCAATGATATGATATAGCATGGACACATTATTAATCATAAGCAATAAATTACACCATCACTCATTTTAAGCGTATTTATGCTAATTCAAGCACACACAACTTGTGTGTAATTCATCCACCTCAGATTCAGCTGTCGTACAAATCCAGTCCCGAAATGGGACTTTTGATGTAGGGGTCAACCCTTCCATTCCTACCACACACCATAATAACTTCCATATAAATATCTCAACATTTACATTTTATATCAATCATGCATGTATGGATATATACTCATACTCATGTTACCATATTCTCAAATTCTTTCCCAAGTGGTGTATGTTAACCTTCAAATCACGACTTATCAATTACCCACTTTCCTTACTTTAATTCTCGATTTAATGTTCAATTCATGTAGTTGTAAGCAACTAAACCCATGAACTTATTTGAGGTCAATTGAATGCCCCAACAAGTTTTTAGAATAGTCAGATGGGACCCCGAAACACCAGCAACAAAACAGCCCAAAACAGTGCCTGATGAACCGGTACAAGTCCAACCGGTTCATCGGTGTTCAACCAGTTCAATCCAAAGCAGGATGCTGTTCAACTGTTTCAACACATGTTCAACCAGGTCATCCTTGAACCGAAGTTTGAAATTCAGTTCAAACTCCTACCTCAACCCTTCTCTCCTTCCCCAATCACATCCTAACCATCGCCAGCACTACCATTAACCTTTTAGAAGCTTAAAAACATACTAGTTCAAAGGGAGTAACATACCTTCGATGTGACCTGATTTTCTTCGAAATCCACCAGAATCACCAAGAACAAGGGACTCAAAGTGCCTAAAACTTCATTGCAACACATCCCCACTCAAGAACTTGGTATATCCAAGAATTATGAAGCTAAATAGTGAAAAGAGTCTACTTTGATTTCCAAGGACAAAAAGAAAATTCCTCATCCGTCACCGTTTTGTAACCGAAAATTCTTCTATCTCAAAATCCATCAAAATTCATTCTCTTCAATCGGTTCTAACAAAAAACAATTCCCCAACCTTTTATACAACCCAAGGCCTCTCCTGGCACCCTCCTCATGCACCGGGTGTAAAGATTGACTCACTCAAGTCTTAATTTACACTAAGTCTCCCCCTAGTTTCCTTTATTCTTAAAATTAACATTTAAGTTTCTTGACTCATAGTAAATTATTTTTAGATATCTTGCCATCTATCAATTCAACCCTTAGAAATCATTAATACATTTCATATCTTTATTTCCTCAATTTCACTAATTGTAATTTAACCATGACTAATATTAAAAATTATGCTTTAACCCCAATCATAGTTGTCAAATCGCGTATCGGAAGACGTATCGTTTTTAAAAAATAGTGTATCGTATCGTATCGTGTATCATAAGATACGCGTAATTTAATTTTTAAATAATTATTAATAATATATATATATATATATATATATACTTTATAAAAAAATATAGACTCATAATAATATAGCATTTTATTAATATTCCACAAAGTATTTAAGTTCCCAACATAGTTCAGTAATATCAAAATGCAAAGACTTCTAATTCAAACTTTTAACATCAACTGATTGAACAACTTTAATATTAATCAGGTATTTTAAACTTAATTAGATAAAATTAACAACATACTTTATTTTATTTTTTTAAACCACAACTACTAAAACGACGTTGTTTCACTGACTAGTGATTTAAAAATAAGTGTTAGGGTAAAACGATATCATTTCAGCCCCACAAAATAAAAAAAAACAGAATCGTCATGTATCGTACGTATCGTATTGTACGTATCGTATCGTACGATATGGTGCAAAAACGATATAAAGATATGATACGTATCGTTTTTAAGGTGTATCATGACGCCACACGATAAGTATTGCGTATCGTATGATACTAATAACTATGACTCCAATATTAAATAAAATGCAATAAAATACATATTCTGGTCTCACTGGCTAAGTTGATTTGGTCCCAAATCATCTATGTCGTTGCTTGTTGAAGAATTGAATGGATTCGAAAGGCATGCTAATGGATTACCATTGTGAAAATATGTGATACTTGCTATTTTTTGTGTCATATTGATAGAAAAAAATTCTGGAATTTTTGAAGATCGAAGTTAAATGTTAGAAGGGTTGTGGAACCATATTCATTTTGGGCTTCAGTGTCTAAGGATTTTAAAGATACTCCACTTTTTGCTATTTTGGCAGATGGGAATGCGTCATGTGATTTAGAGCTCTAATTTTTGTTTTCTTTTTTTTCTTCTGTTGTTTTTGTTCATGGTTGAATTTCTTGTTCACCCTCTTTGATATATCGATATTTTATATATATCTAAGTTATGTTCCCTATTAAAAAAAAAGGGTAAATTACATCTACCTGCCTTGAGGTTTGGTTAAATAACAATTAGTCCTCCTCTTGTATGGAAAATAACATTGACCTCCCTTGTCAGTAACGTCCGTTGCTTTTACTAAAATAAGAAAGTGACTATAATGCCCTAGATCCAAAAAATTCTCTACTTTTTAACCTTTACCTAGTTTTGTTATATCCAATCATACCATGTCACATCATGCCACAATAAAATACAAAATATAAATGAAAGAATCTTACTAAATTACTGAAATTGATTTTCAAAAGGAAACATAATATAATTCATTCTATCAATGAAATAAATTTTATATCAAAAGTCAGATCAAATCTAATCAATTTATAATTGAGTTAAATTTATCTTCAAGTTCAAATCAAATCTAATTAATTTTGTTAGTTAAGTTAATTTTGTCCTTAAACCCATACAAAATCTAATTGATTATGTTAATTAAATTATATTTATCTCAAATACAGATTAAATCTAATCAATTCAATTAATTAAGCTAAATTTACCTCAAAATTCGAATGAATTCCATTAATATAGTTACTTTTGTATGCAAAATTCAAACTTTAATTTAGAAACAAATAATATTAGGTGTTTGTTTGGAAACTAATAATATTATTAATATGAATATGATATATTTGGCAATAGGTTTAGTTTTTCTACTATCTAAATAAGGGTAATGTTGATATTTACAAAAATTGCGTTGCTTTCATCATCAAATTATAGATGTCCCTCTAACAGCCTATTAACGGTTGGGGGAATCTATTACAGACAACCACAGTAAAAGGGAGATCAATGTTATCTCTCATAAAAGAGGGGGTCTAGTTATTATTTGACTAAACCTTAGGGGAGGTGAATGTAATTTACCCAAAAAATTTTTTTGGAGTTGTTATTAGCTGCTTCTATATTTCTGACTTTTCTCTTTGTTGGTGTAGGCTGAAATGAAGTCTCACCCTCATCCAGAAAGACCAGATCGTCTTCAAGCAATTGCTGCTAGCCTTGCAACGGCAGGTGTGCTTATTGACTTTTGTTCCCTTCTACTTGTAAATTTGCAGAGCACGGGGCTTTAAATTGTGTTCCCTACAAAACCCCCCAGCCCTCAGGCATCAGACCAAATTATTCATTGGACTGCCTCTAGTTGCATTTGAATTTTGTAATTTTTTTGATGATATTCGACAAAGGATTGAGAAGAAATTTGTATTACTTCAAAACTTGCAGGTATATTTCCTGGGAGATGCTGTCCAATCTCAGCAAGAGAAATCACTCGAGAAGAACTTCAGATGGTAAGGAACTGTCCATTATCTTGAAGGCCTATGAGGACATACTACACGTTTCATGCAAATTACCTGAGTGTGATATATTGGGGGTTGGATAGCTGAGAATATTTGACAAAATTCATGTGTATGATGCTACGGTGATATACTGGGGAGTGCGTGTAGGATGTCTGTGGTAATAAATTTGAGTTGATCTGTGTGAGAAGTATGCATGCTGGCATTGTGAATGATGGTTGGCCATTGTTTGCTATTTTGGCTAGCAAAGGTTGTAATGGAGATGCAGTAGTTTATTTAGTTTTGAAACCTGTTGTAGCCACCTCCCAAATAATTGATGTTTCATGTTGGACTTTTTCAGGTCCACTCTTCGGAGAATATTGAAGATGTAGAACTTACAAGCCGCATTTTTGCTAGGTGTGTTTTTAGATGTCATTATTTCCTTCTTTCAGTTTCTTTTCTATTTTCATGGCTTCTAGTGGCCTTCTAGTTTCGTCATCTCTCTGTTTGTGTGTTTGTGGATGTATGGATGGTTGGGGGTGTAATGTCCATGCTTGCAATTTGAGCATGTGCTATTGTGATTGATCTAATCCTTTTAATGACAGTTATTTTACTCCTGATACATACGCAAATGAACATTCAGCATGTGCTGCGAGGCTTGCGGCAGGTTTATGTGCTGATCTTGCTTCAGCAATTTGCACTGGACATGCCAAAAATGGTTTTGCTCTGGTAAGAAATACTTAAAATCTTGTTATACGGCGTGTTTTCAAAAATGACAATCAACTCTTATAAGAATGTACTCTCTCTGTCTCCCCTCTCTATTTCTCTCTCCGATGGGTCAGGTTCGGCCTCCCGGTCATCATGCTGGTGTAAAACAGGCCATGGGGTTCTGCCTCCACAACAATGCAGCCGTTGCTGCATCAGCAGCTTTAGTAGCGGGAGCTAAGAAAGTGTTAATTGTTGATTGGGTAATGGCAATAACTCCTTTCCTTCAACTTCTCATTTTACTGCCAGTAGCTTTATTTCATGTGGAGGTGGAAATGCAATGATTTTAAATTTGGAACACTCTGTCCCCACATCTCTTGCAGGATGTACATCATGGAAATGGCACACAAGAAATTTTTGAGCAGAGCAAACCGGTGAGCATTATGGTAGTTATTATTGAATTTTGCATTTATTTAATGCTTTTGCACATTGATCTGCGTGACTTAATATGTTCTATCATACTTACCTTAAAAGAAAGAAAAGGCTTTATATGCTTAAAGAATGCTTGAGTACCCAATTTTTTGGTTGGACTAAATACATTCTTACTATTAGAATTTTTCTCAATTAAAAGTAAAAAACCCATTTGAAAATATCTAATGGTGAAAAATAGTTGTTTTTCTCATAATAACCCATAGGTTTGCAACTACAAATTATCTTCAAAGAATCCATGTGCCATGTAATTTTTGGTGTATTTTTGATGGTTGGTGGCGGCAAGAATTCTTACCCATTGTGGGTATGTGCAATTTTGGCAAAAAAAAAAAAAGAACTAAAGCTATTTGAACAGCATGAGTAACTTTGACTAGTAGCTGGTGAGAACTTTAACTTGTACTGTCTCACCAGCTACTGGATAAGCAGTCAAAGAAGCTTCTGCTACTAGAACTTAAATAAACAGAATTTTGTTTCAATTCAATGCATCCGGCTAAAGAGGAAGAGGATCATTCTTTTGTGAAAGTTCCCCACTTACAGTCTGACCAAGATTTTGGGTGGTGTGGATAGAGAGAAATTGCAGAATCCTTGAAGGTAAGGAGGATAAAATGGAGTTGTTATGGGGAGAGTGAAGTTTTTGGCATCTCTTTGGTCACAGTGATATCTAATGAGTTTCATGACACTCCTTCATTTGTTCTTCTACACAATTGGAAAACCTTTTGCAATTGATCATATTTCTTGTTTACTTCAAATTTTTGGCACATTTCTTGATGTACATTGCTTTTATATATAATAAAATAAAATAATATTTTTTTTTTAATAAAAAATGTGTTACGTAGTTTGAGCATTTGCATTATTGTTTAATGATGGTTGAACCTATTTGTAGGTCTTGTATATATCCTTGCACAGACATGAGGGTGGAAAGTTTTATCCTGGTACTGGAGCTGCTGATGAGGTACTTGCTTGATTCTCCTCTCCCCCCCCCCCCCCGTTCTCTCTCTCTGAGCTTATGTTTGTGATCTGCCAGATTTTTTTAAAAATTTCTTTCCGTCGCCTGCATATGGGTGGACATTGCAGTTTTATGGAGAAATACTGTACGAATGGGGTGTCCGCAGTAATGCTTTTAGGTTTTTGAATGGACTGATTTCAAGATGTTCTTGATGCTCATGACCAGGTGTTGAAATGGTGTCATATGGCTTTTAGGAGTCCCATGATGAATAAAGTCTAATCACTTGTTTCCTCGATTAATTGTTCAATCATGTTCGATTATTTTTGTTGGTAGAATGTTCTCTTTTGCATTAGGTTGGACATGATGAAGTGTTTGTGCAGGGCCTTTCAAAACGATATACCAACTTTATTGCCATGTGGTTGAGTCGGATACTTTTCATGGTATTGCATTGTTCGTTTCCTTGCTTCCTTGCCCTATTTTTGTTCTCCATGTGACAAGCCCATTTCTCTGATGGCTGGCATGTGAGAGGGGGTGTTAATGGGTCCAACATTGCTTGGGCCTGGGCTTTGGTATGACTTCATTTATTTTTGTTCTCCCGGCCATCATGCTGGTGGTATTCTAATTCACTTGTTTTCAGTTGGTTTGGGTTGGATGTTATAGCTTAGTGTCAAAATTGGAGGTTCCATGCTTAAACCGGCTAACAACTGGATGCAAATCTTGCTCTAACCACCCTTTTCCTTAATTGATGCCCATTTATGGAACTGAGTTTGGTGTTCATGTGACCCATACATGGTTTAATGTATCGGTCGTTATCAATACGACTTGGTCGTGTTGTACCCGATTCAACATCTTTTAGTCCAATGCAGTTCCACAGTATGGGAAAGTCACAAGTCTCACACGATTCGGCTAAGTTGTCTAATATGTTGACCCAAATGCAATCTAAGAGGATTGGGGGGTTGAATTAGGTTGTGTGAGTTAATGCCTAATTTTTCGCTTTCATGAATTCATACTAATAATGCAATTTGAACAAGAGTATAAAGAATTATGTAGTGTAAGTGATTGTATGATCAATAATATTATGTGTGTAATAGGCAATATATATGATAACTAATGCAATATAAATGATGCAATTAAGTAGTAGGAAAGAAGAAAAACAAACACAATATATCGAGGTTTGACCTCAACCATGATGGCCTACGTCCTCACTTCCCCTTCTCCTCGGAGCTTCTCTTTCACTATCTTAATCTCCTTCAACGGGTGAAGATCAAAACTCTTTACAAGCCTTATATTTTTTAGGAGGTGAAGACACACCTTTACAATTCAAGCTCAAATGATACGACTTTCAATACTCTCCTCTCTTTACAATTAAGAATCAATCAAATAAACTTAGAGAGAGAAAATCACAATTGGTCTTGCAGCCAAGCTCTCATAATAATGATCTTTCCTTGATGTGTATATTACTCTAAGAATGCTCAAGAAGTCCCCACCAACTCCCCAAAGAATGTTACTTCAACAAGCCTTACAATGGTTTTTTTATAGTGGAAGTAAATGGCCAAACAAATGGCCCCATAAACCAGCCGCTGGCGGATACGTCTGGAAGGGTGTCCAGTCAACCGGATGCCCATTCGGAGGAAAAGCAAAACTTTTTGTCCAAGTTTGGAAACCAATCCGAAAGGCATCCTGTAGGCTGGATTTCCCATCTGCTAGGTCGGATCCAGTTTAGCTCTATGCACTTCCATCCATTTCCTAGGTGATTTTGACCCTCAAAACGTTCAAATCTTCGAATGCCTATTTTAGACAAAGTTATAGCTCTTGACGCCTTCTATCCAACCCCATTGAATCAGGTCATTTGGACATCGGAGTATAGACTTATGTCCCAAATACCGAACACATGTCTGATTTTCCTAATTGTCAGATTCTGTGCACTACCTCCGACTTCCATTCCCCCTTTTTTACCTAGAAGACATTCAAATCTCAAAATTGTTATTTCACATCAACTTGTAGATCTTAAATTTTTTTTTCCACCCACACTTGAATCAAGTCAATTGGAAATCTATGTCAAAAGTTATTCTCACATGATCGGGACTAGGTCAAATTGACTTATTTGAACATTCTTCCTTCTTGACTTGTTTCTTCCACTCTTTTACCTTAATCCTTCAAATCTTATTTTTAAGTATCATAATAATCTTCCTAACTTGAATAAGTATCGGATAACAATGATCTTTAAGCTCTTCAAGTTCTTCTCTTATATTCATCACACCGACAAGGTTGTTGAAGAAGCTTCTCATGCCCAATTCTTCTCATCTTTCACTCAACCACTTTAC
>CAUOFW020006452.1:0-23995 GCA_963454935.2 Ilex paraguariensis
TTTTTCGCAAGGACCGTCCAATCCATCCACATACCAACCTCCTCACAAAAGGAATTTGGAGGATTATGGTTCATTCCTTCATTAAAGCCAAACCGCCATAATAAACCAATAAAGCCACAGCCATCAATGATGTAAGAGCCCAACTCACAAAGTTGACAAACTCCATAGGGGCATCTCAACAAGAAAAGGGAAGTTCCCGCTCAACCACAAGAGAACCCTAGGGGTCAACACCTTGTTGAGTCATCGGAACCTTCGAAAGAGAGTTGCGAGCAACTCAAAGCTGTCACCACCCTCCGCAGTGGCAAAGAAATTGACAAAACCATTTTGCCAACGGTCTCACCCAAGACCACATTGCCAAAAGAAAAAGATCTCTTGGGTGACGCCGACAAGAGTGAGGTGCGTGAAGAGAAAGAAAGAGAGGTTGTTGAGAAAGAAAAATTAATTGATGATTGTGTGTTTATTCCTCCCATGCCTGCCCCTTTCCCAAGTCATTTGAAGCCACCTGTCAAGGTGGCTAATTATGCTGATATTTTGGAAATGTTTAAGCAGGTGAAGATTAACATTCCACTCCTCGACGCCATCAAGCAAATTCCATCATGTGCTAAGATTTTGAAGGACTTATGCACGGTGAAGAGAAACTGAATGTCCACAAGAAAGCATTCCTCACCGAGCAAGTGAGCTCAATATTGAGGACCAACACTCCTCCCAAATTCAAAGACCCCGGTTGTCCAACCATAGCCATCACCATTGGAAATTATCGAGTGGAGCAAGCACTCCTCGATTTGGGGGCAAGTGTGAATCTTCTCCCCTACTCGGTGTACCAACAGCTGCAGCTTGAGGAGTTGAAGCCCACCTCAATCACACTTCAATTGGCGGATCGTAGTATCCGTACACCAAGGGGAGTAGTTGAGGATGTCTTAGTTCAAATTGATAAATTTTACTTCCCTGTCGATTTCATTGTGCTTGATACACACCCTGCTGCAAACCTTAGCTCCCAAATTCCCGTAATACTTGGAAGACCCTTCCTTGCTACATCTAATGCCGTGATAAATTGCAGGAACGGTCTAATGAAGTTGGCATTTGGGAATATGACAATGGAGCACAATGTATTCAACTTGGCAAAGCAACCGGGTGATGATGAGGAAGTAAGTGAGGTCAATAGAATCGACACTTTGGTTGAGGAGCACTTGGAGCTGGAGGGGATATTGAAATTCAAGGAAGAAGGAATTGTGGATCTTGAGAATTATGATGAGCAAGAGGAGGTAGAAGATTTGAAAGGGATGGAAAGGTGGATCCCTACATTCGAAGAGTTACCCCATCGAGAAAAGAAATTTTTTTCATCGGATGAACAAATGCCCAACTTGGAGTTGATGCCCTTGCCCACCCATTTGAAGTATGCCTATCTTGGGGAAGGTGAAACATTTCCGGTGGTCATTAGCTCTACATTAAACATGGAACAAGAAAAAGAACTCTTGGAGGTTTTGAGAAAACATAAAGGAGCAATTGGGTGGACCATTGCGGATATCAAGGGGATAAGCCCTCTCATTTGCACCCACCGCATATATCTTAAGGAGGATTTCAAACCTTCCCGACAACCACAAAGGCGGTTGAATCCCATCATGAAGGAGGTGGTAAGGGATGAGGTTCTGAAACTACTTGATGTGGGGATCTTTTTTCAATTGCCGATAGTAAGTGGGTTAGCCCCACGCAAGCAGTACCTAAGAAATCCAGAGTTACGGTGGTTGAGAATGATGAGAATGAGCTTATTCCTATAAGAGTAATCACCGGATGGAGGGTGTGCATTGATTACAGAAAGTTGAACGCTTGCACAAGGAAAGACCATTTTTCATTGCCATTCCTCGATCAAGTTCCAAAACGAGTAGTGGGGCATCTATTCTACTATTTTTTAGATGGATACTCTGGCTACAATCAGATTGAGATTGTTTTGGAGGATCAAGAGAATATCACTTTCACATGCCCCTATGGTACCTTTGCATACCGTCGCATGTCATTTGGACTGTGCAACGCTCCAAGGACTTTCCAACGCTGTATGATGGGAATTTTTAGTGACATGGTGAAAAGATAGTGGAGGTCTTTATGGATGACTTTTCGGTGTTTGGGGATTCATTCGAGGGATGTTTGGCAAACTTGGAGAAAGTTCTAACAAGATGTGAGGAGAAGAATCTAGTCTTGAATTGGGAAAAGTGTCACTTTATGGTGACGGAAGGAATTGTGTTTGGCCATATAGTTTCGGCAAGGGGTATTGAAGTCGATAAATCCAAGGTGGAGGCCATCTCCAACCTCCCTACGCCAAGAGTCATCAAAGGCATCCGGTCATTTTTGGGCCATGCAGGTTTTTATCGTCGATTCATAAAGAATTTCAGTGCATTGGCCCGACCCTTGACCAACCTGCTGTCTAAGGAGATCCCATTTGAGTGATCGGATGATTGTGAGGCATCCTTTAAAAAACTTAAAAGCATGCTAGTCACACCTCCGATCATGCGACCACCCAATTGGGATCTACCTTTTGAGCTCATGTGCGACGCAAGTGATTACGCGGTCGGCACAGTGCTCGGTCAAAGGGAGGAAAATAGACCATATGTGATACACTATGCTAGCAAAACACTTAATGAGGCTCAGATGAATTACACTACCATCGAAAAAGAATTGCTAGCAGTAGTGTTTGCCTTAGATAAATTCCGTGCTTACATCATTGGTTCGCCTATTATTGTCTTTACTGATCACTCTGCTTTAAAGTATTTGTTGTCTAAGCAAGATGCAAAATCGAGACTCATTAGGTGGATACTCCTCCTACAAGAATTCGACTTGACAATCAAGGACAAGAAAGGAGTTGAGAACGTGGTGGCGGATCATTTATCCCGGCTTGTGGTGCAAGAGGCCGATGAGCACATTCCTATCCCTGACTTTTTTCCTGATGAGCATTTGCTGTCAATTCACTCTGTATGTCCTTGGTATGCTGATATATGTAACTATCTTGCAACAGGACAGACACCACCGCAATGGAGCCCAGAAGATCGAAGACGATTTATGGCAGATGTGAAGTACTTCTACTTCGACAACCCGTATTTGTTCAAGTATTGCCCCGACCAAATCATGAGGAGATGCGTACCTGAAAATGAACAGCGTGACGTCCTTGCATTTTGCCATTCACAAGCTTGCGGTGGACATTTCTCAGCGAAAAAGACTTCGGCCAAAATTCTTCAATCAGGTTTTTACTGGCCCTCTCTTATCAAAGATTGTGTTTCATTTTGTAAGGGATGCGACAAATGCCAACGGTTGGGTAGTGTGACCCAAAGAAACATGATGCCCCTTTCACCAATACTTGTCATAGAAATATTCGACTGTTGGGGCATCGACTTCATGGGTCCTTTCCCTATGTCATTTGGTTATTTGTACATCCTCCTGGCAGTGGACTATGTGTCCAAATGGGTTGGAGGCTATCCCGACCAAGACTAATGACCACCGGGTCGTAGTCAAGTTTCTCAAGGAGAACATCTTTTCGAGGTTTGGGATGCCTCGTTCAATAATAAGTGATGGTGGATCACATTTCTGTAATAGGTCATTTGCATCTCTAATGTTCAAATATGGCGTCACTCACAAAGTATCCACTGCCTATCACCCACAAACAAATGGCCAAGCCAAGCTAGCCAATAGGGAGATCAAGAACATTCTAGAAAAAATGGTTAACCCAAATAGGAAGGATTGGTCCGATAGATTGACCGATGCCCTCTGGGCATACCGCACTGCCTTTAAAACTATTTTGGGCATGTCTCCCTACCGGCTTGTCTATGGAAAGGCTTGCCACCTGCCAGTCGAAATGGAACACAAGGCCTATTGGGCCATTAAGACTTTAAATTTTAATTTGAGAATGGCCGGTGATCGTAGGAAGTTAGAGCTAAATGAGTTGGAAGAGATTCGACAAGATGCGTATGAGAGCTCCAAAATCTCAAAAGAAAGGGCCAAAATCTTTCATGATAACTCCATCGTGAGGAAATCATTTGAGCCTAGGCAAAAAGTACTCTTATACAATTCTCGCCTCTCCATTTTCCAAGGCAAACTCCGATCCCGTTGGGATGGCCCCTATTTTGTCAAGGTGGCCTACCCCAACGGAGCTGTGGATGTCCAAAACCCCGAAAATGGCCAGACATTCAAGGTCAATGGCCAAAGACTTAAGCCATTTTTTGGGGGCTTTGAAGAACAAGTGGTGGAAGAGAATTTGATGGATCCAGTATACCCAGAAGTTGTGGAGGAATAATTAGTTTTTTTTTCTGCTTTTCAATGTACAGGCTTTTATTTACTTACTTTATTTTTATTCCATGTTAATTATGTTCTTTTGTCGTATAGTTTTTTTCTTCTTAGTCGCAGATATTGGTGTTTTTGTCAAAACTCAAGTGCGAGGTGTTCTCTAACCCTACTAATCTTTTTACTGTCCGTCATTGAATATCATATTTTTTTTGTTTCATTGAGGACAATGCATAAATCAAGTTGAGGGGTGAGGTTGCACTATTTGTATCTTACCACAATGTTTGTGGGAATACTCCGCGTGGATATTTGCATCTGCCGACACTCACGCTTGCCGACACTAAAAAAAAAAGGGAATATTCCGCGCGGATATGCGGCAGCCGACACAAAAAAAATAAAAAAATAGAAAAAAAAATAAAAAATGGGAGCCTTTATAAGGTTTTCAAAATTTTTTTTTCTCCCATCCACTGGTGATTGGTCTCCCCTTCTTCTTCCCTTCTTTTTTCTTCTTTCTTCCTCTTTTCTTCTTCTTCTTCTTCTTCGTCGTCGTCTTCTCTGTTCTCTGTAAAAACAAACCACCCCTGCAAATCCATGACCATATACACCGACGACCCAGTCCTTTGTTTAATAATTTGTCTTATATGTTTGTATTTGTTCATGGGTGCTCTTTTTCTGCTCACACTTAGGGTGAGGGGTTTTCAGTCTAACCCAAATCTCCCTCGAGTTGGTTAATTGTTGTGTTTTGTTTGTTGGTTTCGGCAGCTAAACAGATCTCTACACCCACCGCCTTTCCCTCTTTCTTCGTTTTCTTCTTCTTCTTCTTATTTCTGTTGTGTTATTCTTTATAACACGACCCAACTCCCAACAATCCCATGACCATATTCCCCGAAGACCCAGTCGTTTGTCTCATGATCGGCATTTGTTTACTCTATTTGTACATGACTCTTCTTCTTCTGTCTGCATTTAAAATCAAGGGTTTTCATCCTAGCGAAAACCCAGATCTACGTAAAGAAGATTAATTTGTGTATTTTTTTGTAGGTTTCGACAGTTAAACAGATCTCTACCCTACAACTTGATCTCCAAACTCCACACACTGGTAAATTCAAAACATTGGGGACAATGTTCGATTTAGGTTGGGGGTGTGATCTACGATTCCAGTTTGTTATAGTTTCATATTTTTTTATTTAAAAAAAAAGAGATTGTTCTGGATTACGTATTTTTTTACAGTATTTTTGCTTATATTTCATGATCACATGCAGCTTTAATCGTCTTTGTGACTGGCAGACGTTAAAGAACCAGATAGTGAGTTTTAAAGTATAGAAAGGTATGGATGTTAAAATTTTTTGGTTTAGTTTGGGAGTCTTGCGCACATTTTCATCTAATGTGCATGTTGTGATCATGAGAAAAGCAAGAGTAGTCAGAAAAATTGAAATCCGAGAAGCACAAGCAAAACCATTGTGTGGCAGAAGTACTTTTGCTAAACGTCGTCGTGCCAAACGGCTGGGTGCTTATAAACAATGTGGCAGGTGTTTTCACATGAAAAAATACAATCAGTGCTCTGAACCAATTTTGGGTCGTGCAACCGATCGATTAAACTGGATAGTGTATGGGCAGAGTAAGGATTTTCCTGACACGCCATCTTATACCAGTCCAAGACTTACACGTTATGTGCGACAAGAAGTGGGAAGGGTCACTAATAATGACATAGACACAAGCGATGACTCGGATTAAATTTTGACTAATAATGACAAAGCTGTGAAAAAATGTATTTTGGGGATGAAGGTTAATGGTCCGAATTTTTTGTGTGTAAATATTTGTTTATGTACAAAGTCTTTTTGTTGAATAAAGATGTGGGCCGAGTAAGGATTGTCCTAAAATGCCAACCTGTAGCGTAGGTAGGGACTTATCTTGAGACCCCATAGTTTTCCAAGTTCAATGTGTGCATTTAGTTTTTTTTTCAATTTTCATAGATAAATGTGTATGTAAATAACTTTGATTTTTATTCGAGTGAAAAAAAAAAAGTCGCATTTCCTTGAAAAATGGTATTTTCTCTATGCTTAAATGTCAAATGTACATTGGTATTTGTTAATCTTAAGGTATAGAATGACCAGACTCGAAAATAGAATTATAATATAACTGACATTCTTTGGAAACCTGACATAACCAGTGGAGATAACAAAGAATACCATGGTAAGTTTTAAGCCTTGCGATGCTTTCTGAGAGACAATCAACATTTACTCAAGTAAGCTCTTTCACTTTCAATTGTTGAATAATCTCATTAAACTTGTTTTGATTAAATGCAACTAAAGTAATCTATTGACATATCCCACAGGGAACCTTTGCATGCGACACATACATAGGCACATACTTGAGAAAGGATTTTAGGCCATCTTTGAGTTGATTTTGAGCCTTAGCCATTGTTTCTACGAAATTATATCCCTAGTTAGCCATGTTTAAGCCTTCAATGAATGATGATTTCTTTTCGAAAAAAAAAAAACATATGATAACCGAGCCACAAGAAAATACACTTAACATACCTTGTTATCCATTTTTTGCACCCTCTTATAAATCGGTATGACATAGAAAGGCAAGAAAAACAGAAAAGAAGATGGTGGCTACTGTTCAATGAAGAATTGGTGAAAAAAAAAATAGGGAATTGCCAAGAAAGTGAAAAATAAGAAAAAATGAAAGAAAGAAATATCATTTCTAGGCAAAAAATCAAAAAGCAAGAAAGAGGTGTGCTACACTACATTAAAAAGGGGATAGCTTTTGAATACCATTGACGTCATTTCGTTAGCCACTGACCTCTGGCCACATTACAACCTATACAAAGTCCTAATTGATCTCAAGTCTGATGCATGTGTGTGTTGTCGACCGAAAACTGGGGTATGTTAAATAGTATTTTTTTAATTGCATTGATATTCTTCCATGAGATTATGCCAAGAACATGATTAGTCTACTTTCTTAAGACTTTCACTCCCTTTCTAACTGTGCATGTGATTCTTCAATTGACCATCCTCTGATCACATGTCCTTTGAGAGACAAGTCAATATAATCGGAGTGAATTTTTTTTTTTGAGAGCATTCTAAGAGAGGTTTGGGACATCAAAGCTATCCATGGAAGGTGATAAAGTGGAATATTTCTTATATAACAATTTTTGGTACTAGAATGATCATTCCTACTACATAGGGAATTTCAAATACCAATGTAACAAGTGTTTATTTTTGTATAGAGTACGTACCAATGACAGAGAAGTGTTCGGGAAACAATTCAAAATTAAGGGATGTGTGTCTCAATGATTTTGTTGCTAACTCATTTTGATCTTACATATACACATCTTTTAATTGGAGTTTGTAGGTAGCTTCACTGAAAACCTTCACGAGACAAAACTCGTCCACTAGGGATCACCTAGGGGTTTAACGCCTTGTTGCATATACTAAATGCAATCGTGTTATCTACAAAAGTGATTTTATTTTGTTATGTTGTTATTTATTACTAGGAACTACTAATGTTTAGGTTGGGGGGTGTGATTAACCCTAATTAAGGCATAATTTAATAGGTAAATTGTGTTAGTTGAATAAAGTAAACTAGTCAAAATAAATCAAATTAGAGTTAGTGTGTGAATAAAGGATAATGCATTAATTGTTGTTCTTTTTAGGGTTTTGTACGTCAAAGCTACAAACTACTGGGGAGTCAATTGCATTAAAGCTACAAACTACTGGGGTGCCAATTATCAAAACTCAAAACAAAGGGAGATCAAAGAATTCAAGGCCACCTAACAATACTTTCATGCCACCAAACAAGACTTTTCAAGGCCACCTAACAAGATTCAAAGCCACCTAACAAGACTTTCACCCTCCCTTGTTGCCTATAAATACCACCCCTTAGGACTTGTAAAGCATTCATCTTTTGGTAGTGGAAAACCCTCCAAAAGTATTATTGCTTTCCTTATTGCTTATTGCTTTAAGTATTGGTTTCTTTTATTGTATTATTGCTTTCTTTTAATTTATTGTTTTCTTTTACTTTAAGTATTGCTTTCTTTTATTGTGTTATTGCTTTCTTTTATTTCCATTGCTTGAGCTTCCTTCTTCCCTTAGAGAAGTGAAACTCTTCCACTTTTCTAAAGCTTTACCAAAGCCGTGAAGGGTGGAATGTGATTCACTCATTCTTTGTTGAAGATCGGCTCCTTGTGTAAAGTATTTTACCTTGTAACTCCTCTACTTGGAGGGATGAGCATCACTCATTTTTCTAGCTTTAACAAAGCCATGAAGAGTGGGTAGTTTCTCATCCAATCTTTAGTAAGAGGAGATTATCCGGAAGTTATATTTATGCATTTCGTTTATGCTTAGATCTAGTCTTTATTTCTTCATAATGTCTTCTCATCATATTGTTGTCTTTATTTTAAGCATGAATAGCTAAATCTCTTAGTTGGCAAAATCAAGAGGAACCTCCACTTGGGTATACCATTTCAACTCATTATCCTCCCCTCTTTCAGAGTTCAATGGTTCGATTTGACTGGGTTGAGGGTGGATAACTTGGTGAGTCTTTGATATTCCGTAGGCCTAGTCACGGTTTATGCTTAGGTACTCACTAATTTTACCCCTAGCTTCCCACGAATCAATCGTTCATTCATGCTCTATTGGAGGAGGGTTTCGAGTTGAGATGGTATTCCTATTGGAGTGACCTCTTGAATTTGCCAACATTTATTTTTTCATTTTACTAGCATCAAAAAAAATTCACCAAACAACTTCTAACAATCAAAGATTTTACACTTTCTTTCTGCCAAAATCACCTTCCCCTCGGTTTACTTCCTTCCCCGTGGAAACGACCTTGAAATATCACCAAGTAAAACATGATCCACGAAAGTCTCCTTGCCCTTAGGGAGCACTTTTGTTCACACATCTCACATGTGAAATCTCATTCATCCACCATTCTGTTGCCCTTTCTTTTGACATCATCCCTAGGAGAGTGACACTCCCTTTCATTCATATACTATACATGCTAAAAGGTGATGCTTAGAGGTTAGGAAACAACAAGGAATTTTGTCAAGCATTGGTCATGCATCTGAGATAGGTTTGTTTGGCTTCTACTCATGTTTCATGTTGACACCATCAGTCACTGAAAGATAAGCTTATTTGTAACAGGAATAGTCGTTCCCACAGACGGCGCCAAACTGATGGCGTAAATCAACGTGGATGAGCAAAAGGTGCAAGTGACGTGAGATGAGCATGGATCAGAGCTACAAGGCTCATGTATGATGCTACAATAAAAATATTGAGGGGATTAAAGGGGTGTACACAGTGAAAATTCACTGGTCCATGAGCTCGGCATGTCCACTCTTCAATGGAGGTTCTTGCTCATTTTCTTCTCTAGTGACTAGTTGAATGTAATACAAGACAATGCTAAACTGATTAGGGTTTTTATCCTTTTTTTCTCTTCTCTGCCTCATGATGAGGCGTTGCGTAGTATTTATAAGGTTGCCCCCTATTCTATGGGATTTTGGCCGAGATCTTTGCCCATTATTCATGGGATCCTCCTTGATTTTAGGAGAGAATCTTGGTTGGTTGAGAGTTTCATGAATGGGGCGCAATTCCCGCAGTCATCCAGCTGTTTTCTGGTCGATTCAACTACGATCTCCCCAAGGGGAACTCCACCCCTGGTTCTCTGAGTTCCTCGTATCTTTCCTGACCTCCTGACCCGACCTCCTAACCTGACCTCACAGCTAGGGCTTGTTTGAGGTATCATCAACACTAAATTGAAACAACCTTTCTTTTGAGAAGGCTCCAAACACATGACACACACATGATCACAAGTTGACCAAACCTATATAATCACTTAATGACCGAACTTTTACCACACTAGTAAATATCATAAAACAAGCATCTGATCACATGGTCATCAGACCATATCATCGTTTGGCGTCATCTTCTTTAAATGAATTAATCGGTTCTTTCTACGAATGCATTCAGATCACTTATTCAAATAGTAATTGAAAACAATGCACCGACAACAACATTTGACCTCCCAAAGGAAATTTGTCATCACAGTGGTCTGCAAATGAGTCTCTGATTTACGAAAATTCAGATGAACGAATCCAATGATTTTGTGTACTAGAAATCGAGAAAACTTCCTTTGTGAAATAGACATGCAACTGAATTTCTTTGGGTAGTTTCATGTTCGGTTAGATTACCACAATCTCTCTTTATATAACCTTGCTCTCTTGCACTAATGTTGGAAACCAAAAAAAAATTGAAAGAATAATAGGAAAGAATTATACAAGGAAGAGGAAACTGTCGTTAGGTTGAGATCTCTTCAATAGGGGGATTTGTCCACAACAGGCTTCTACAGTATTTCTGATAGATTTTTTGAGTGTCCAAAATTGTCAAAATTTTTATATTTATATCTATACTACTTATAAATGTCAGCATCTACGAAAAACTTTTAATTTCATATTTTATCCACAATTATTATAATAAGGTCAATTATACCCACCTAATTTTTGTTTTTTTATAAAAATTCTCAAATTCTGTTAGCATCTGATATCATATTTTATCCTTTATTATTGATTTTCTATTTTATCCCTAATTATTAAGATAAGGTCAACTATACCCATCTAATTTTTGTTTTTTAATATCTATTTGATTTTCAACTAGTTTTGGACTCTTTTATAAAAACTTCTAAATTCTGTCAGCATCTGATTTTTCATTTTATCTTTAATTATTATAATAAGGTCAATTATACCCACCTAATTTTTTATTGTTCTTATACTTATTATTTAAATTTCAATTAGTACTATTGAAATTTGTGGCCTTGGATGTCCTCCAACACATCATTCCTATTTTCTTGAATTTTTTAGTTTTTTATCGTAGAAAAATGATGTGACTTTTTACAATTGATTCCTATTGTTAAAAAAATCTAGAAAACTAAGTTTAAGATTACTAACTTTATTTAATTTGAAATTTGAAATAGTTTAATCAGATTCAAAATTCTCACATTTTTATTGGCCCATAATTTTTTATAACTTCAGACTTTATTAATAGGATAACCCTTAAAAATTTTCAATTACCTCAAGGGTTTTCTTCCACCATCTCCCCTTTTCCCATGTTCTATGTGACACTCCTAAAACCGGGGGTTTTTTATCAACCCGTTAATCACTCAACAACCCGCAGAAGTACCCATAAATGCTGCATAACCAGACACTACGTCATCACATTCCCTTCACCGAGATAGTAACCAACATAGGGTTTGGGCAGAGTTTCCCTTGTACCGGAGCATAACCTGTATACATATCAATCACTTAGTCATTCTAAGGTCTAATATACATCAATTTATCCTTAGTATTTCACTAATTACATTCTTTATATAAGAAGGTTCAAGCCTCGAAGGCTTGGCAAAGTTATACTTAAATTTTAAAAATTTTGAAAGAGGTGTTGGTATTTGCTTCATGTGGTACCAGTATCTGAGCCTTCTGTTTGCCAAGTACTGGTATCTAAGTGACAGGGTATCGCTACCTAGACCTCTTGCTTCCAGGTTCTTTTCTAGTTGTCAGGTACCGGTACCTATTGATTAGTACTCAAAATTAGCATATTTCTATGCCCATTTAAGACTAATTATACTTAGATAGAGTTTAAATAATGACATTCCTAGTCATAAACTGCACAAGGGACCAAAGGCAATGAATATCAGACTCCCATGCAACACCAACATATTCTGGAGCAAAATTGGAATAGCTTAGACCAAGCCAAGAACGTTTGAACGCCAATGAACATTCAAACGTTAGTTCAAATCATGTGAAGATCAGACTGCCGAGACATGGTGTGTTGCAGCTAAGAAGGAAGACCCTGAGGAACTTGAGTACCACGTTCGAACGTCCACTTGAATTGATTGACGACTGGGATGATAAGTGCAAAGTGCCAAGATGTGCATGGAGTGTGGAAATAGGTTTTCACAAAAGACCACAGTCCACTTGAGTGAGAAGGTCAGACCCCATCTGACGTTCGAATGCCCATAAAGCAAAGACAGAAGAAATGTTCGAATGCCAGACAACGTTTGAACACCCACAAAGCAAAAACAGAAACAACTTTTGAACACTAGATCACATTTGAAGGTTCTCCACAGACAGGCTACAGAGTTGTTGATTTTCTCTTTAGACATTGGGACTTTCACTTGGACTTTGAATGCCTTGTACTATTCCTCCACACTAATTTGCTCCCTCTCCTTGCCTATAAATACTCCCATTGTGGGAGTTTCAAAGGGACTTTTAGAGAGCCTGATGGAGGCTTGGACTCCCACTCATATAGCAAGTCTTAGAATTATATTTGCTTGTATCAAGGGAGATAGTTCATCTTTTGGTTGAGGAAGCAACCCTCCATCTTTTGATTGAGGAAGCAACCCTCCAAAAGTGACTAGCTTTCTTCTACTTTCATTATTCATTTTTTTCACTTTCATTGCTTGAGCTTCCTTCTTTCTTAGAGGAATGAAATTCTTCCACTTTTCTTGAGCTTTACCAAAGCCGTGAAGGGTGGAGCAAGATTCACTTATTCTTCATTGAAGATTTGCTCCTTGTTTAGTGTGTTTCATTTTGTAACTCCTCTATTTGGAGGAATGAGTATCACTCAATTTTTTAGCTTTACCCAAGCCATAAAGAGTGAGTAGTTCCTTATTCACTCTTTAGTAAGAGGTGATGAATATGTATAAATTATCCAGAAGTTATATTTGTGCATTTCCTTTATGTTTTAATGCTTTATATTTCACTTACTTATTGAATGATTGAACGCATCTAGCAAATCTAAGGTACTTTGCATAATTGTAGGTTCTTTCTATGTCACGGATGACTCTTGCATAGAAAGACCCGCTGGTTCAAGGTAAGTACCCTGGCTAGTTCTTCATGACAACATTTCAATCTTCACCCTTATTGTGCCTTATTTAAAGAATATAACATTAATGACATGGTTGAATGCCTTTGTAGAAACACTTGCTTGTTTGTTGACGGGTTAAGTCTCGGCACAGACAATTCTTGTAAAATTCTAGAAAGACATCAGAACCATGTGCTTAATTCTCACAGTCCATCTTTATCATCCGAATAATTGAGTTATAAAGCACAAGTATAATAAACCAGATGATTAACTACATGTTCTGATCCTCAAACTAAAGGGTGGTTGTTATATTTGAGAATTTCTTATATTTTATCTAGAAAACCCATTGGAAAGAATCTTATATTCTGCCCAGAAAATCCTATAACTTCAAACTCTCAAGGTTTTCAGTTACTTGGTCTCTATTACTGCTTACTTGAAAATACTAATCATAGTTCCCTGTGGATTCGACTCTAGACTTAACCGGATTACTACTATAGCTTGACCGCCTACACTTGGGTGTACACATTTCGAATCAAGTCAAGTTTTTGGCGCCGTTGCCGAGGAATCCTAAAAGTGTTTTTAAGGTAAAAGGTAAAACACCTCTCTTTTGTATAAATATTTGCTTTATTGTGTATAAATTTGTTTTAATTGTTTTTATGTCTGAGGACGCTCCTCACTATCAAAATTTACTAGCATAATCTTCTAGGTCTGTGAATCAACCTGAACCACCTTCACCTAGATTAGTAGCAGACTCTTGTGAAAGTAGAATGGCAAAAAATGAAAGACAAGGAGAAGTTCCTGTGAGAGAGGGGGAAGTGCCTAACATTTGAATCTTTCTGGATTACTTAAATCCCACAAGAAATAGTGTCCCCTCTTATTTTCTCTTTCCTGAAGATGCACCCCTCTTTACTGTAAAGATGGAGACAGTTCAACTACTCCCTCAATTCCATAAACTCGAAACAGAAAACTCATATCTGCACATAAAAGAGTTTGAGGAAGTATGTGAAACATTTCAAGACAATTCTGAGCTAGCCAAAATGAAAATTTTTTCATTTTCTCTAAAGGATAAAGCTAAACAATGGTTAAATTCTTTAAAATCTTTTTCAATACTTGACTGGCAGGTACTACAAAATGAATTTTTCAAAAAGTTTTTTCCTCTACACTGCACTAATGCACTAAAAAGGCAAATCATGAATTTTTTGATCAAAGAAGGAGAAATTTTTTATCAAAGTTGGGAGAGATTCAAGGATCTACTCTAGTCCTGTCTGCGCCATGCTTTTGAGAATTGGATTTTGGTAGGATTTTTCTATAACTCCTTACCCACTAGACTACGTTAGTTTGCCAAAATGATGGCTCAAGGAGAGTTCAGGGAAAAAGTTTGGAGGAGGCATTCAATTTGTTTGACACCATAACTAATACTTCTCCTACCCTAATTGTTATGGGATTTGTGATTTCTTCATCTTCATTTTGAACTTTGAATACATGAGCACATTATAAAATTTTATCCTACTGCCAAAAGTATCACATATGTGTTTTCTTTCAAACTCAACCCTTGTGCACCTTGAATGTGTAATTTGGACAATTTACGGATTGAGTTCACATTTGAGTGCTTGACATAAATAGTGGAGATGATTAAGAACCCATGTGAGCTTTAATGACAATCCTTATTTGGAGGGAAATTTCATTTAAGGAACAATTTTTCAAATTTCACATTTGTTCAATAATCTCATTATGCTTGTTTTAGTTAGGTGCATTTGGGTAGTTCATTGACTTTGTCTTGATATGTACAATGAACGCCTATGCTTATCTGGAGATGATCTTAGGCCATTTTTGAATATTTTGAGGCTTGGCCCTTTTTCTTGAGAAATTATATCCTTATTGCCATGTTTGAGCCTTATTTGAAATTTGTTTCTATGCCACAAATTTGACCAAGCCAATGCAAAATGATATAAATCTACCTCACCTTGGTTGTTCTTAGAGCTGAGTATGAATGATCATAAAAGAGAAGGAAGTATGGCAGAAACTCAACAAAAGGGATGAATGAATTTGAATTCAAAAAGTTGAATGGAAAATAAAAAAAATATTCAAGAAAAGGAGAAAAAGGGAGTGAAAAAGAAAAAAAAAGAAGAGAAAAAGAAAAGGAAAATGTTAACAAAAATAAGAAAAAAGAAACAAAGAGTGAAGTGATGGTGATTAGCCTAGAAATCCCATAAAAAGGGAGATCTTTTTGAAATAAAGGTCATTCACTCATAACAACCCTCTTTGTTATCCTATATCCTTCGTTTCGTTTGCCTAATATCACCCCAAGGCCTCATTACAACCGTGAAGTCCTAAATGATCTAGAGAAGCATGGGGGATGAATAGTTTTAAAGAAAAAGAGAAGTTGATTTTTCTATCTAATGCCCTAACATTCCTTTCATGAAATTATGCCAAGGTTGTTTCATTTTTATGCATACTTCATTTTTGGATTATATGTGAGCATACTTTGTTTTGTGCACAAGATTCTATCTCACATATACACATGGAGTGCATGCTCGGATTATCATAGTGTATTCATTTTTTAGAGAAACCCTTGGTGAGTTTTTACATCAAAGCTTAATTTGGATAGCCAAAGTGAATGTGAACTCCGTTGTGTAAATGTTTAAATTACATATTCATTTCACACACACACAAGTTTTGAAAGGAAATGTGTATGTGGATACTCTAGAATAGCATTTAAGGCTATGATGTGTCTCATGTGTGATTGGTTCAGGTGTGTGAACAAGCAATTTTGACATCCCATTGCTATTTAAGATAAGGGAATATGCTTTAAATATTGGATATTAGAAAAAGAATTTTGTAGGTACCTTCAAAGGAAACCTTCACGAGACAAAACTCGTCCACTAGGGATCACCTAGGGGTTTAAAGGCTTGTTGCATGTGCTAAATGCAATTGCGGAATTAATACATGTTTATTTTGTTTGCTTGCTTTTTACATTTTGTTTGCTGGGGACTAGCAAAGCTTAAGTTGGGGGGTGTGATGAGTGCAAAATATTGCATATTTGAAGGCCTCATTACATGCATTTTAACTCAACTTTTACATTTAAGTACTTAGAGTTAGCCGAAATTATGAATAATGTTGATATTTTGATGTTGCAGGTATTTATAGCATAAATCATGTATTTTAGAACCTTGCAACTATGTTGGATGTGTGGTGAAGATATTGACACATTACATGAGGATTTGGAGGCTTAGAAGTGAAGAAATCAAAGAGGTATTGATGTTTGGTAACAAAGGCACCAGCACTAGCACCATCTAGGGGAAGTACCTCGGTTTTCCTCCATTTTGACCTTGCTGCACTCAGCATCTGGCAAAGTTCAAAACATGAAAGTTGTAGATCTGGATATCTTCCGTATTATGTCAACATTTCAGCTCAATCCAACGATTGAATCAAAAGTGATGGCGATTCTACAAAACATTGTCTAGAGCAGAAAAGTGTACCGGTATGCCGAACTCCAGAAGGTTTAGTGTACCTGTGCGCTCTACTGAATGCCCAGCACGCCTGTAAATCATCTCCAACTTTCTTGGGGGTCCCACCTACACTTCTCCCACATTTTTCCTGAGTTCTCTTACACATTTACATGCCTCCTGCACCCCACTTGAAGACTTGGAAGGCTTGGGCTTGGATATAGATGGGAGAGAAGGGGTGAAGCTTGGGGAGGCTTGTCCTAGCCTGCACCACCCATCCATTCAGCCCCCTATTGATGGGAGGCCTTCCACCCAGCTAGAGGGACCCTCCATGGACCAAAATACAAGGCTTTCTCACCATATATTCAGCATTCAACAAGTTTTAAAGGGTGACTACCTACGCTTAGAAAGCTCCCAACGAAGAATATGATGAATAGTGTCATAGTGTGAGAAATTTACAATTTTTGCATTTTCTTCCATCGTTTCACTTGTATTTTATTGTAAAACTCTTGTAAGCTTCAATACTTACTTTTAATGTCATTTATTTCAAGTACTTGGCAATTTTAGTTACTTGTTCTACTTTCTACCATTAATGATTCCATGTTCTTCATTTTCATGCTTTAAAATGGGTATTGTATTTCTTTCTTTATAGTCCAAGTTTTCCTGCATTAAGTTAAGTTCCATGCTTTATTTCTTCATTATGTCTTTCATTTACATTATTGTCTTAACCTAAGCATAAGTAACTAGTTGGTTAATCCAAGGGTGACCTCCTCTTAGGTTTGTCATTTCAACTCATTTTCTTCCCTCCTCTTGGTGTACGATGGTTCGGTTTGACTGGATTGAGAGTGGATGGGGTTGTGAGTCTTTAAAATTCCGTAGGCCTGGTCATGGTTTATGCTTGGATCCTCACCATCTCATCCTAGCTTCCCACGAATCAATCGTTCATCTATGCACCATTGGAGGAAGGTTTCGAGTTGAATTGGGATTCCCATTGGAATGACCTCTTTGGATTAGCCAACACTTGTTTTATTCCATTTTCATCAAGAACACAACTCACCAAACTCAAAACTCAAAAGATTTTACACTTTCCTTTTTCACAAAATCACATTTACAACACTTGAACTTTCCTTCCCTGAGGAGACGACCTTGGAATACTTTTCCAAGTAACACACGACACTCAAAAGACTCCTTGCGCTTGGGGAGCACTTTTGTTCACACACACGCATTTTGTTCATTCACGCATTTCATTCCATCACATTACCATCATTTCATTTTCCCCCATCTCCTTGCCCTTTCTTTTGACATCACCCATAGGAGAGTGACACTCCCCTTCATCCATATACTATACATGCTAAAAGGTGATGTTTAGAGGTTAGGAAACTACAAGAAATTTTGTCAAGCATTTTGGGCGGCATAGGTAATTCTCGTGATTTTCATCACGGGCCAAGGTATGTCGTCTCGTTTGTAAATAGTTGTAAATAGCTTGTGTTTTATGTAATGTCTTATAATTTTTATGATAATGTATTAAATGTCCCTTATTATGAAAATGTGTGTGGGATTTGTGTTGAGTATGGGCACATCACTATTGAGTGCCCGATAAATTATCCGCTTCAAAAAATTGGATGCGAAGGTTCAAATTCAATTTTGGCCTCCAAAAATATTTACCCTGACCACTATGTTACACCGAGTTATCCGAGTTATGGTTGGGAGAATGAACCTTATAATTTTTCATCCAATCTTGCATCACCAAATGAATTTTGCCACTATCCAACATATGGGAACTCAACCGAAGAAGAATTGGAAAATATTTTGTGCGATTTTATGCAATACCAAATGGAATTCAATGCCCAAATAACCCAACAAGTTTCTGAAATTAGAGATGGACTTAATACATTGACTAATGCCATAATTTATGTGCATGAAGAACAACATCGTGAGCATAGTCAATGTATTGAGGATGATCATCTCAATGAAATGCATAATGATGTTGAATCTCCCACCACTCTAGATTGTGAAAATTTGATGAAGTTATTATCTCACATGAGGCTAATGAGCCCAAGGTCATTTTTCCATCTTTGAGTGGTGTTGAGATTCAAATTTCTCAACTTGGGGAGGGCATTGAAATGGAGTTAAGTGTAGAAACTTTTGAAGTGAAATTGTATACTCCATTGTTGGAATTGCATAAACTTTTCTATACCTCGATTTGGTTGAGGATTTTGAGTCAACATCCTTTCTATGTTTGGATAGATTGGTTTGGAAGGGCATTTATACACCAAAAAAATTTTAAAATAAAAAAAAATCAATGGGCGTAAGCTCATATCCAAATTGAAGCCAGATTGACATGAGCCCTTGTTGTTTTGTTTTCATGTACATAGTAGTTAGATTCTTTTATTGTTATATTTTTCTTTTCTTGATGTTGTAGTGTAGAAATTATTTACCGCTCCCTAATTTAGACTCATTTCATTTTGAGCATCACAATATAAAAGCTCATTCCATATCATGTGCGAGTTTAAGGTGGGGGGTGTAATCAAATGTTTTTGTTGTCCCTTTAATGTGTATGCAAAAAAAAAAAAGGGGGTATCTTATTTATCATGTCACTTTCATTTTTCTCATTGCATGAGTCATTGTGCATTGAGGACAATGCATAATTCAAGTTGGGGGGTGAGGTGCACCATTTACATGTTCCACCACTTTTTGTATAGAATAAGTTGGAAATGTGAAAATTTTGAAAATTTTGGACATTTTTTGTGTGAAAAATATACAATATTGAACTATATTCCCCTACCCTAATTGTTATGGGATTTATGATTTCTTGATCTTCATTTTGAACTTTGAATACATGAGCACATTATAGAAGTTTATCCTATTGCCAAGAGTATCACATATGTGTTTTCTTTCAAACTCAACCCTTGTGCACCTTGAATGTGTAATTTGGACAATTTACGGATTGAGTTCACATTAGAGTGCTTGACATGAATAGTGGAGATGATTAAGAACCCATGTGAGCTTTAATGTCAATCCTTGTTTGGAGGGAGCTTTCATTTACTCAAGGAACAATTTTTCAAATTTCACATTTGTTCAATAATCTCATTATGCTTGTTTTGGTTAGGTGCATTTGGGTGGTTCATTGACTTTGTCTTGATATGTACAATGTTCCCCTATGCTTATCTGGAGATGATCTTAGGCCATTTTTGAATATTTTGAGCCTTGGCCCTTTTACTTGAGAAATTATATAACTAGTGCCATGTTTGAGCCTTATTTGAAATTCGTTTCTATTGCACAAATTTGACCAAGCCAATGCAAAATGATATAAATCTACCTCACCTTAGTTGTTCTTAGAGCTGAGTATGAATGATCATAAAAGAGAAGGAAGTATGGCGGAAACTCAACAAAAGGGATGAATGAATTTGAATTCAAAGAGTTGAATGGAAATGAAAAACAAATTTCAAGAAAAGGAGAAAAAGGGAGTGAAAAAGAAAAAAAAAGAAGAGAAAAAGAAAAGGAAAATGTTTAGGAAAATAAGAAAAAAAAGAAACAAAGAGTGAAGTGATGGTGATTAGCCTGGAAATCCCATAAAAAGGGAGATCTTTTTGAAATAATGGTCATTCACTTGGAAAAACCCTCTTTGTTAACCTATATCATTTGTTTCTTTTGCCTAATATCACCCAAGGCCTCGTTACAACTCGTGAAGTCCTAAATGATCTAGAGAAGCATGGGGGATGCATACTTTTAAAGAAAAAGAGAAGTTGATTTTTCTATCTAATGCCCTAGCATTCCTTTCATGAGATTATGCCAAGGTTGTTTCATTTTTATGCATACTTCATTTTTTGATTATATGTGAGCATACTTTGTTTTGTGCACAAGATTCTATCTCACATATACACATGGAGTGCATGCTCGGATAATCATAGTGTATTCATTTTTGAGAGAAACCCTTGGTGAGTTTTTGCATCAAAGCTTAATTTGGATAGCCAAAGTGAATGTGAACTCCGTTGCATAAATGTTTAAATTAAATATTCATTTCACGCACACACAAGTTTTGAAAGGAAATGTGTATGTGGATACTCTAGAATAGCATTTAAGGCTATGATGTGTCTTATGTGTGATTGATTTAGGTGTGTGAACAAGTTATTTTGACATCCCATTGCTATTTAAGATAAGGGAATATGCTTTAAATATTGGATATTAGGAAAAGAAGTTTGTAGGTACCTTCACAGGAAACCTTCACGAGACAAAACTCGTCCACTAGGGATACCTAGGGGTTTAAAGGCTTGTTCCATGTGCTAAATGCAATTGCGGAATTAATACATGTTTATTTTGTTTGCTTGCTTTTTACATTTTGTTTACTAGGGACTAGCAAAGCTTAAGTTAGGGGGTGTGATGAGTGCAAAATATTGCATATTTGAAGGCCTCATTACATGCATTTTAACTCAACTTTTGCATTTAAGTACTTAGAATTGGCCGAAATTATGAATAATGTTGATATTTTGATGTTGCGGGTGTTTATAGCATAAATCATGTATTTTAGAACCTTGCAACTATGTTGGATGTGTGGTGAAGATATTGACACATTACGTGAGGATTTGAAGGCTTAGAAGTGAAGAAATCAAAGAGGTATTGGTGTTAGGTAACAAAGGCACCAGCACTAGCACCATCTGGGGAAGTACCTTGGTTTTCCTCCAGTTTGACCATGCTCCACTTAGCATCTAGCAAAGTTCAAAACATGAAAGTTATAGATCTGGATGTCTTCCATATTGTGTCAAAATTGCATCTCAATCCAACGGTTGAATCAAAAGTTATGACGATGCTATGAAAAATGTTCTGGAGTAGAAAAGTGTACCGGTACGCCGAACTTCAGAAGGTTTAGTATACCGATACGCTCTACTGAATGCCCAGCACGCCTACAAATCATCTCCAACTTTCTTGGGGGTCCCACCTACACTTCCCCCACATTTTTCCTGACTTCTCTTACACATTTACATGCCTCCTACCCCCTACTTCAAGACTTGGAAGGCTTGGGCATTAATGTGGATGGGAGAGAAGGGGTGAAGCCTGGGGAGGCTTGTCCTAGTCTGCACCACCCATCCATTCAGCCCCCTATTGATGGGAGGCCTTCCACACAGCGAGAGGGACCCTCCATGGATGAAAATAAAAGACTTTCTCACCATATATTTAACATTCAACAAGTTTTAAAGGGTGGCTACCTAAGCTTAGAAAGCTCCCAAGGAAGAAGATGATGAATAGTGTCATAGTGTGAGAAATTTACAATTTTTGCATTTTCTTCCATCGTTTCACTTGTATTTTATTGTAAAACTCTTGTAAGCTTCAATATTTACTTTTAATGTCATTTATTTCAAGTACTTGGCAAATTTAGTTACGTGTTCTAGTTTCTACCATTAATGCTTCCATGTTCTTCATTTTCATGCTTTAAAATGGGTATTGTATTTCTTTCTCTATAGTTCAAGTTTTCCTGCATTAAGTTAAGTTCCATGCTTTATTTCTTCATTATGTCTTTCATTTACATTATTGTCTTAACTTAAGCATAAGTAACTTGAGTTTTAGTTGGTTAATCCAAGGGAGACCTCCTCTTGGGTTTGCCATTTCAACTCATTTTCTTTCCTCCTCTCGGTGTACGATGGTTCGGTTTGACTGGGTTGAGAGTGGATGGGGTTGTGAGTCTTTAAAATTCTATAGGCCTGGTCATGGTTTATGCTTGGATCATCACCATCTCGTCCCTAGCATCCCATGAATCAATTGTTCATCTTTGCACCATTGGAGAAAGATTTCGAGTTGAGTTGGGATTCCCGTTGGAATGACCTCTTTGGATTAGCCAACACTTGTTTTATTCCATTTTCATCAAGAACACAACTCACCAAACTCAAAACTCAAAAGATTTTACACTTTGCTTTTTCACAAAATCACCTTCACAACACTTGAACTTTCCTGCCTTGAGGAGGCGACCTTGGAATACTTTTCCGAGTAAAACACGACACTCAAAAGACTCCTTGCGCTTGGGGAGCACTTTTGTTCACACACACGCATTTTGTTCTTTCCCGCACTTTCATTCCATCACATTACCATCATTTCATTTTCCCCCATCTCCTTGCCCTTTCTTTTGACATCATCCATAGGAGAGTGACACTCCCCTTCATCCATATACTATACATGCTAAAAGGTGATGTTTAGAGGTTAGGAAACTACAAGGAATTTTGTCAAGCATTTTTGGCGCCGTTGCTGGGGAAGGTTAAGCGTCGAGTTTAAAGGTGATTTTGGGTGGCATAGGTAAGTCTCGTGATTTTCATAATGGGCCAAGGTATGTCGTCTCTTTTGTAAATAGTTGTAAATAGCTTTTTTTTTAAGTAATGTCTTATAATTTTTATGATAATGTATTAAATGCCCATATTATGAAAATGTGTGTGAGATTTGTGGTGAGTATGGGCACATCACTATTGAGTGCCCGATAAATTATCCGCTTCAAAACTTTGGATGCGAAGATTCAAATTCAATTTTGGCCTCCAAAAATTTTTACCCCGACCACTATGTTACACCGAGTTATCCGAGTTGTGGTTGGGAGAATGAACCTTATAATTTTTCACCCAATCTTACACCACCAAATGAATTTTGCCACTATCCAACAAATGGGAACTCAACCGAAGAAGAATTGGAAAATATTTTGTGCGGTTTGGTTTGACTCGGTAGAGGGTGGATGAGATTGTGAGTCTTTGATATCCCGTAGACTTGTCATGGGTTATGCTTGGATCCTCACTTCCGTCTCGTCCCTAGCTTCCCACGAGTCAATCGTACATCTATGCTCTATTGGAGAAAGGATTGAAGTTGACTTGGTAATCCCATTGGTATGAACCCTTTGGATTAGCCAACATTTTTCCCATTCCAATTCTTTAAGACAAAATCACAACCCAAACTTCAACAACAAAAGATTTTACACTTTGTTTTTCACCAGAATCACCTTCAAAATGATTCACCTCCTTCCCTGGAATACGATTCCAAGAAAAACATGACAAACAAAAGTCTCTTTGCACTTGGGGAGCATTTTTGTTCACACACACACACACATATTTGACATTTCATTCATCCACCATTCCGTTGTCCTTTCTTTTGACATCATTCCAAGGGAGAGTTACACTCCCCTTCACACACACCATACATACATTGAGGGATAATGTCTAGAGGTTAGGATATTACAACAGAAATGACCAAGTATTTTTGGCGCCGTTGCAGGGAAGGCAAAGTGTCGAATCGAGAAGGTGAATTTCGGACAACGGAGGTAAGTCCCGTGATCTTCATCATGGGTTGAGGTACATTGTTCTGTGTACATATTCTTATTTGTGTATAATTTCATTTGTAGATAGTTTGTTGCATGTGGGGACAATATAAACAAAACTGATTGCTTAGACAACCCTTAGGCCCCAA